>CM032642.1:13204305-13409772 GCA_019097785.1 Fraxinus excelsior
GTAATGGATAAAGCTACAACAGGTTGCAGTTGGACTTTCCAACTGATACAAGTTCCACACAAAGTAAACATATAAGCTGTAATAGACTTTCTATTATCAATATTACCAGCAAAGTCAAAATCCACAAAACCTTTAAGTACTACACCATCATTACAGGCACTAAAACACAGTTCTAAGTGTAATGAATCTTTCAAATACCTCAACAACGATTTTAAAGCAGTCCAATGTTCTAAACCAGGATTAGCCATAAATCTACTAAGGTACTAATAGAATGAGCCACATTAGGCTTCAAGCCTAGTACAAACCATGGTATACATCACAGATCCTACAGCATTAGCATAATGTATCTTTTCCATTTGTCTAATGTCAGATTCATTTACATGAGACTGATCCTTACTCAATTTAAAATGACTGGCTAGAAGTACAAAGACGGATTTAGAATTGTGCATAGCAAATATAGTTACCAATTTTTCAACATAAGCAATCAGTTTCAAAGTCAAAAGTCTATCATGTCTTTTCCTAGTTATTTCTATGTCTAAAATTTTCATAGCATGTACAAAGTCTTTCATTTCAAATTCAACACTCAAAGATCTTTTAATTTCATTAATGACATACGTATTGTGTCTACTTAGAAGCATATCATCTACATATAAGAGTATAAAGGTAGTAATAACATTTGCATCATCTCTTTTAAAGTACAAACAAGGGAAAAGTACAGTTATGGTACCAAACCTTTCATTTTTTTGCAGACTTTACCTAAACCTTTATTTTATGTCATCCACGGTACCAAACTTTTAAACAATTCGCACTAGAAGTCTGCATGGACGGTTTCCATCCAATTGACCATTAGTTGACAAAAAAAGTCAAAATTAACCAATTTTAAAGGGCAAAATGGCAACTTTTCCTTTTTCATATATAAAAAAAACTAAAATCAAAATCCAAAAATTAAAATAAAAGAATTAAATAAAAAAACCCTAGGCTACTGTTCATCTTCTCTTTCCCCCTTCTCCCCACACCTACCCCAATCTTTTTTCTGAGAATTTATTGGCGATGGAACAACCATATGAAATAGAAGTCCTAAACGAAAGTCTTGCAAAATTCGTTTACAAATCCATTGATTGAGAATAATTCCAGTCATTAAATTTCGACTGATACAGTTGAGTCTTTTCTTGTTAGTCCCGAATTAACACCTATGCAGACACCCACTACGACGTGAGATTTAGGAAGTGGAGTTCCGATTTCAAAAGTCTTGCAGAAGTCGCGTGCTCCGAAGCGGGCGACAGCAACGGTGACGTTCATCATGACAAATCTGCGTTTGTTAAAACAATTTGATTACCATGTGTGAATTTGAGACCAGAACAGAGTCTGACTTTCCAGGTACAGCTTCATAGATACTAAATTTTGGCAAAAGGAGAAGATCTTTAGTTTGGGTTGAATTCAGATGACGTGGCATTTTTGGTGGGAAGATGAGAAAGGAAGGAGCTGACGGTGGTGGACAAGAAGATGGTAATTGGGGTGGGTGTGGGAGGAATGTGGGGAGAGAAGATGAACAGTAGCCTGAGTTTTTGTTTTAATTTAATTTAATTCTTTTATTTTAATTTTTGGGTTTTGATTTAATTATTTAATTTTAGTTTTTTTTATACATGAAAAAGGGAAAGTTACCATTTAGCCCTTTAAAATTAGTTAACAATTGGTCAATTTTGACTTTTTTGGTCAACTAATGGTCAATTGGAAGGAAATCGTCTATGCGGACCTTCGGTGCGAATTGTTTAAAGGTTTGGTACCGTAGGTGGCACAAAACAAATGTTTGGACAAAGTCTGCAAAAAAAGTGAAATGTTTGGTACCGTGACTGTAATTTTCCCTACAAACATTGATCAAATTCACTTCTTACAAAACCAACAGAAGAAACATAAGTATCAAATCTTTTGTACCATGGTCTTGGAGATTGCTTCAAACTATACAAAGATCTTTTTAATAAACATACATGTTCAGTTTTAGATTTATCAATAAAATCAGGTGGTTGTTTCATATAAATCACTTCATCAAGATCACCATGTAAAAATGTAGTTTTTACGTCCATTTGTTCAAGTTCAAGATTATAATGAGCAACAAAAGCTAACATAACTCTAATAGTAGTGCACTTAATCATTGGAGAGAAGATTTCATTATAATCTATGCCTTCTTTTTGTTTAAAACCTTTAGCAACAAGCCTAACTTTAAATCTTATAGGTATTTTCTCAGTCTTACCCTCCTTAATATTAAAAATCCACTTGCAATCAACAAGGGATACACCTGTAGGTTTAGGAGCTAAAGTTTAGGTACCATTTTTAATCAAAGAGTCCATTTCATCATTCATAGCAATTTTGCCGTTCCTTAGATTGCTGGCTAGAAATAGCCTCTTCATAAGATTTTGGCTCTCTAAGAACTAAGTCTTGATAAGAAAGCAAAGCCAATGACAAGTAATCTCTATACCTAAAAGCCTCTCTAATAACTCTCCTAACCATATCCCTAGTCAATTGATAATCACTAATATTACTCACTTGATCTTCATGTGTTTTATCACCTAGAGCACTTGAAGGGGTTCTATTAACAATGTAAGTAGCTGTCATCAAAGCTTCCCCCATAAGGTTTTAGGTACACATGAACCAACCAGCATGCACCTCACCTTACCTAACAAAAGTTCTATTCATCCTTTCAGCCACTTCATTCTGTTGAGGGGTATAAGGAACTGTTTTATGTCTCATAATCCCATTTTCAGTACAAAACTGATCAAACTCAACATTACAAGACTCAAGACCATTGTCAATCCTAAGTGTCTTTATTTTCTTTCCAGTTTGATTTTCTATTAACATTTTCCAGTTTTTAAACTTCTCAAAAGTTTTAGATTTGTGTTTAACAAGTAAATCCAAACTTTTCTAGAATAGTCATCAATCAAAGAAAGAAAATATATATTTCCTCCTTGAGAGATAGTAGATGAAGGCCCCCATAAATCAAAATGTATATATTCAAGGACAGAGGTAAATTTGTGCTTTTCGATGTTAAAATGTAATATATGCTGCTTTCCTAAAGTGCAGTTTTCACAAAAGGGAACCCTAGAAATAGAATCCTTCCCAAAAGCACCCTTTTTAGAAAGGATATGTAGGCCTTCCCCACCTACATGAGCTAATCTCTTGTACCACTTTAAAGTGGCATCAGGTTTAGTATTGGAAGACTCAACCATGTAATCGACTACAACACTAGCCTTAACTACATAAATCTCATTTCTCATAACACCTTTAAACATCACAAGAAATCCTTTCATCACCTTCAACAAACCATCACCTACCTTACCTTGCAAGCCTAAATCATCCAAGTTTCCCATTGAAATCAGGTTCCTGGTCAATTCAGGAACATATCTTACCCTTTCTAGGTTAAAGATATATCCATTTTCAAATTTCAATGTCACATCTCCAATAACTTCAACTCTACAAGCCCATTACAACCTACCTACCATTAATCTCCTTAAAAGAGTCAAACCAACTCCTTTTAGGAGACATGTGGAAGGTGCAACCAGAATCTAAGATCCATTCTTGGATCTGATTCCTTTCATTAACAACATTGGTAGAATAACAGTCAATAGAAGGTTTAGTCACCACATAGACATCAACAATATTAGAATCACTAGGTTCCACTATATTTCCTTCATCAATTATTTTTTCTTTCTGTTCATTATTCTTCTTATAACAATCTTTTATAAAGTGTCCTATTTTTCCACACTTGTAGCATTTCTTATTCCTAGTATTAGACTTAGACATGCCCCTACTTTTAAACACCTTATTATTATTATTATTATTATTATTATTATTATTATTTCCCTAAATATTAAAGTTTTCTTGATTTCCACTAAACCTATTCTGAGTCCATTCTCTAACAAACAAAGTCTCAGGCCCCACATTCCCATTTTCAAACCTGAGTTCTAGCTCTTTGCTCCTCAATGAGTTTATAACTATGGGTTAATTACCCAATAGTCACTGAACTTTGGCCAAAGTTTCCACCAGGTCACTGAACTTTAAAAACTACGTGGTTAGTCACTGAACTTTCGAAAAATCACCCCATTGGTCACTGAACTTTAAAAATCATATCATTGGTCACTAAACTTTGCAAAACGTTTCCCAAATAGTCACTGAACCCAGTGACCCAGATCATTGGTCACTAAACTTTGCAAAACGTTTCCCAAATAGTCACTGAACCCAGTGACTCTCTGGGAAACTTTTTGCAAAGTTCAGTGACCCTGTATAAATCTTTTGCAAAGTTCAGTGACCAATGGGGTAATTTTTAAAGTTCAGTGACCAATGGGGTGATTTTTCGAAAGTTCAGTGACTAACCACGTAATTTTTAAAGTTCAGTGATTTGGTGGAAATTTTCGGTAAAGTTCAGTGACTATTGAGGTAATTAACCCTTATAACTATCTCAAGTGTCAGAGTATCTCTGTCATATTTTATGGCAGCCTTAACCTCTCTATAGGTATCAGGAATGTCATTTAATAACACAACAACCTTATACTCATCACAGACTTTATCACCAGCATTGGTGATATCTTGAACGAACTTATTGAAGGTATCAAGATTGTCTTCTTTATCCTTAAAGGTGTCTAACTTAAAGCTAAAGAACCTCTCTAACAGAAACAACTTATTGGGTAAGATCTTAACAAGGTAAAGTTTCTCTAACTCATCTCATAAGGCCTTAGCATTTTCTTACTTTCCTCAAAACTTGATCAGACAAATGTAGAATAATAGAAGTATAAGCAAGTTCATCAGCTTCAGTTCTTTGATCATTTGTCACAGTTTCAGGAAAATTTTGTGTTATTGTTTTAGCAATCTTTTGTTGAATTAAAACACCTTCTATCTTTCGTTGCCGAATGGGAAAATCCCATTTTCCATCAAAAACACCAAATTCAAAAGTATTTGTCATGATTTTATTATTCAGAATAACACAAAGTATTTCAAAATTATAAAACTATGACATCTTAAGCACTTAAGAACACAGTAGATTGATATACACAAAACAGATAAAAGGAAAAAAGGTCGCAAAGAATAAACAGTAATAAAAAAATATCACAGTTATTCTAAATTTACAAAAGAATTCAAAACAATTAACAAAATTTAGAATCAAGAAAGTAAGAATTTAAAATAGGTTAAAGCAATATATCAAAAACATAATCAGGGAAACAAAAAGGATGCAGTCACCCCAAGGATGATCAAATTCATTAGGACTCCGCGAGACTCTTGTTCTCAAGTCAAGGCACAATTTGATCAGTTCAGATGACTACACAAAAAATACAACATGCATAAATATGCAGGCCCATGGGTGGGGGAAGTTCAGTATAAGAAAGTGCAAACCAAAGGGGTAGTCTAGGATTAACCACCAACAGATAATCCTAAGTGCGGTAGGAAGAATTGAAGGTCACAACAGAGAGGTGGTGTTCCACTAGATAACCATAAAGGAGATCAAGAACCAAGGAAACCCAAACATATATAGTATCTTGTTCAAACCAAAACCAAGAAACACGAGCACCAAATACCTGTCACGCCCACACCACCAGATCAGTACTCACAACCCTCAAAATCGAAAGAACAATAGAACTCGGGTTTACAGTTTTTTAAGTAATCAAAGAATGAAGATTGAAAATTAATTTTCCAGTCTCCAAAACTCTATCAAAGACACAAAATCAGCCAAATAAGGCTCTAATACCTCTGTTATACAAAACGCTAACTCAATATTAAGATCAAAGAATCTCGAAACCCTATTACAAAAGTATCAACTCCTTTTACCACTAAACATCAAGATTTCTCAGATCGCAGGCTCAAAACATTATACCCATATGTATCAACACTGGGAAAGCTCAGATCCACCCAGAACCCTCACGATTCACAATAAGCGTGTAGCTTCTTCTATGGACTAAAAGAGCTCAACATTACCAACAACAACAAAGTTCATTTTCACTAGATTCACAAAGAAAACACACTCAAGAAACTAATTCGAAAGTTCCTCACAGAAGAAGAAGATGATGATGAAAAACCAGAGAGCACGGAAGACTCTAAGAAACCATCAAGAAGAATGAAAAAGAATGAATAAGAAAACCAATCGAATACCCAAAACATCAGTATATCGAGATTGGGCAACAGTTAATCCAACAGTCCAAAGAAACTCATGCTTCTGGGAAGGAAAGATACAACCAAAGTTGCAATAGCCAAACATGCTTATTACCTGACCGGGTATTAGGCTGAGGGAACTGGACTTCATTTCAATTGAGAAAAGGGTTTAAAGTAATGGGCTGAAGGCCATATCATCATTGTCTTATATAGGCTGGGCTAGCATCACAACCACAGACATTGTTATCTAGTATGCTGTGTGAGATGAAAATACCCCACCTTAAAAATTTGCCAACGAAAATGCAAAGTTTCACCAACTAATCGCTTATTAAAATCAAACAGATATAGAAAAACGTGTTAGTCAATTATTCCTTTAGCTACAATTAACAACACTTTGTATGGGATGTTGTACTAGTTCACGTCGTATGTATCCACGTGGAAATTCAACAGTGATACCTAGGCTTTTAGGTTAATGTTTCAAGCCAAGTGACCACAATTGTATCTATTGAAAAACTTGAGTGACTTAGTCTAAAAGAAATTACTTTATGGTCGTTTTAGATTTGTAATGAACTCGGTGATCCCATTGCTATGTGGCACGTGGACTTTGTTTGGCAAGTCAAGGTGATATCAAAACTAAAGATTAACTAGGATTTTCAGGATACATCTTGGGACATGAGTCAGCACAGCACGAAGCTTGTAATCTCAGGATACACAAACAACATAGTACTATTGACAGTTGACAATAGAGCGTTACGCAGTGTCATTGTTCAATTAAATTTTCTAAAACACGAAGGAACATGTCAATTACTTCAACTGATACTTAGCTCCTATTCATTCTTGCTTTTCAACTAGATTTATATCAATTTATTGACATGCCCTTTTTTGACTTCCAAATGGGCACACAGCTGCCCTTTTTTGACTTGCTTCTCACACAACCGTCACACTGTGACCCACACCACTTTGCAACGGTAAAAAAAGAGGATTTTAATCTCACAAAAAGAGGATTCTAGTGATCGACCACAATTACCAACATCTGTTTTGGCAGTTCCAAGTAGCATGGTTGTCGAGCAACATCTTTGGAGAGTTTCGACGTTAACACATTGCGTCCGATTCCAAATGACATATTATTACCTCCATTGAAATGAACTTGAGAAAGATTTGGTTCCCCATTTGCCATTAAAATTGAAATTGAAATTTTGTATTCTTGTAACTGAAATTGAAATTGAAAATCACCTTGTCATATTTTAGTTCAAGGAGAAATGAGCATCGCTTTCTTCAATGTTATACATTTTCAAATATGTTACTTACTTTACTCTCGACTTGAACTAATTAAAAATATTATTTATGTTACTTATATTTTTACCTTTTAGTATTGTGTTTTCCATGTAAATGCATAATTTTGATCATTTAAGAGCAATAGAATAAAAACATTTTCTTAAGTGATAAATTTCACATCGATTAAATACCAAAGTTTTCTCACTAATCCAGTGCTAATCAGGCCTTGATCAGTATCGTCTTCTATAATTGACATTATTTGTGTAATTATAATTGATTACTTGTCCCATTTCTAAATATAACCTTAGGTCCTATTTGGTGGATGTTAAAATCAGATTTTTAGCAAGTTTTGATAAAAATTGATGAAATGTGTGGTTTTAAAATTGTGGATCGCATAAAATATATATTTAAAATTAATTATTGATATTGACTTTGATAAAAATCTAAATTTTATTTTTTATCAAACCAGGGCTTAGAATATTTTTAAGGGACTCTTCAAAAATAAAATGTTCTCTGCTCAAAAAATCAATTTTCAAAATTATGTTCCAAGAGACTCTTCAAATAATCACGACTGAGAAGAATCTCATTACATTATTGATGTTTTCTAATTAAATAATCACGACTAAAGAAGCACCCATAATAGATCTCAAATAGTCTTGATTTCCTTCAAGATATCTTAGTTCGGGTTGAAATTTTGGAAAGAATCCTAACGATTGATCGAAGTTTTTTCCTCACATGAGAATATCAAGAAAGGTGGTCACATGAGGTTCCAAATAGTACTTTAGGGAGTTTCCTGGCTTGATGGTTTCTGATTATTTATTTAATGGGTTAGCAATTTTGTTGAAATTTTTTTGTTTGTTCAAACACGTGATTAAATCAAAAGAATAATATTATGATGTTTAAGTTGCTTTTAATTTCGGGATTACTTATATCACATTTTAATTTGTTGAAACGTCGTAACAGGTGTGGTCGCGTCGAGAAACTTGCTCGAGTTAATACTCTATCTCTACCTGGAATGAAAGGGATTTTTCTTTCAATTTTCTTTACTTGCAATTCCAGGTTTCTGGAGATTTTGCATTGTAAATTCTAAGGATTTGCAGTATGAGAGATGTGTTGGAAAATTCCAACATATGGGACCACACATGTAATATATTAAAATGTGTGGTGCTATTGTTTAAAGAAATTAGTCAACTAAAGTGATCCACTAAATATGTATTTTGACTAATGGGTATTACGTTTCATGGGAATATAGTATAGAGACCGAAAAATTTGTTTTAAATTGTTGAAGGGATCGATTTGAAACAATTGAAAAATAATGATAATTCATTAACTAATTATAATAAAGGATCATGGTCCCCCAATTGAGTGTGGTTCTTCTAGATTCTCGACATCCCCATCAATGGAGATCAAAAGGTTGAAGATGAGACCACGAATCAATTGGAATATCATAATCAATTCAGGCAAGGAATCAGACATCTATGAATCTATGGTTCAATGTACGCTTCAATTTTCATTTTGATATTCTCATTAATTTCATCATGGATGGTTACAATGTTGATTATTGATTGATTTGAATCGATAATCCTTTTCGATTTTCTATCAAGATGCATTTATTTTGATTAAGAACGATCCACCGGGTGTGTTAGCCGAAGTCAAAGCAAATTAGGAAACAAATAAATTCTTGCCAAAATTCAAGATTTTTCCACCCTTAAAATTAGAGACATGGTTGCAGTATTGTTCAACAATATGATCCTGCATATAGTGAAATTAAATCCCATGTGTAATCAACAACAAAAAGATTCTTCGGGTGAAATGGAATGAGCACGAAGAAATTGACGATTGTTGTGATGGATTGATCGCTCATGATCTTTGATTTCTACCTTAACTTGATGGAAATTGAGATAATTTCTTTTGGAGTAGTTGTGAATTATTTAAATCTAGTTCCAGGTTTGTTAGAAATTTAAAAAAAAAAAAAATGGTAATTATCATTATGTCTTTGTCAAAGTTTCATTTGGCACTATTCTTCTATGCCCCGTTTGTGTGCATTTTTCGTTCCTTCTGGGGAATGAGCTAATTAAATGAATGGTTATTACATTTACAATTATGCTACATGAATATCAAGGCTGACATAATACCACGTGGTATTCTATACTTAGACAATTTAAAACATAGTCAGTTGTTTCGTCCAATTTCTACTGCTACATGCAATTTTGTCAAACTTTCAATCAAATATTTCTAGCAAATTTGCTTTACCCTTAAACTTATCCCGATGTTACTACTTGCTCATTGAACAACGTCATCTATTAAAATGATTATGCATCCATCACTAGGGTGAAATTTTTTATTTCCACTTGAGGGAAATCACCACATCTGAAGGAAATCAAACGTGGCATATTGATGACGTTAAATTTCAACTTAACTAAATGAATGCTCATTGAACCTATCATTTTTAGAGGATAATCATAAATTTAATGAATGCTCATTAAACTTAATTAAATTAATGCTCATAGAGTCCTAAATCTACTTTGAGTTTTCTTTGTAGAGGATAGTGTTGGGAATCTACTTAATCATGCGTAATGGAATTAAAGCAAATTTCGATTCCCAAATAAAAATTTGCTTTGTATTTAGATAGAAATTGTGATAAAATTGTATATTTGATGAATTCTGCAAACTTTTTTGCTGATTCTCGAACTTGAATGATCACAATATGCAATCCAATCTGTTCAATTGTCCAACCTCCAATGACGATCCACACAGAGAACAAGAATGACAGCCAGGATTTTCTTTTCTCGTACTAGCAAGAATAATGAATTTTTCCATTGCTGTTTTCAAACCCTAGTAGCTTATTAATATATAGTGGAAATTACATAAAAACAGGTGTTTAAGTATCAATTTTAATAAATCAGGTTTAGAAGTTATTTATTCAATTTTTAGGTTTTATAATTTTAATTAAATAATAACTATCCTAAATTAATGACGCGTGTATCCCGTTAAACGTGGGTTTCAAATTGGTGTATATCCCAACTTCCATTTTCATTAAACCCCTATTTTCTCTCAAGATCAATCCCATATCCACCTTATTCGCGCCCACTCTACATCTCATTTTCCGTGTTAAAAATCCAAACTCCACCCAAACTCTGGCGCATTGCCTTCAGTTCGAAGCGGGATTATCTCTCTCTAGTGGGCAGCGATTACGAATGGTGAAAAAAAATGATGAAAAGAAGGGGAAGAAGGCGGTGCAAACGCCGGCTCAAACAACGAAAAGGAAGACTTCAGACAGTCCCAATAAAACTCCAGAAGCAAAGAAAAAATCGCCCAGGTCAAGCAGCAGTCAGTCCGGGAAGAAGGTAACCGAGTCTTTCAGTTCGTTTATGAAAATTTTTATTTTATGATAGGAACAGTGACGTTGGAAATGGATTAGGTGTGTTTAGAGTTACATATTTCTTTGTTTATGCCATTTGTGAACTGTAATTTGTCTGAGAAGTAGCATTGAATCTCGGGGGTTTTTATGTTGGGGGGTTTTATGTTGGGACAGTTTTTTGGAATTTCCAATCAAACAGTGTGCAATGTGTCTGTGACCTATTTCCCAAATGACATTGAGATGTCTATGTGTTTGTGACCGCATTTGATGATAAAGTAATGGATGTGTGACCTATCCCCCACTCGTCATTGAGATCTTAATAGGTCTGTGACCTATATTCCAACATGTCAAAAACTGTTTAATGTATTTGTGACCTATGTTTGACTGAAAATTGAGATGATAATGTCTGTGACCTGACTCCGCAAAGCGATATATGCTTATACGCGTGTGTGACTGAGTGTATTACTGAATTGGTGGCTGTGACCATGTCATGTATCATCTGTGACCTGACTTGAACTGATGCAGGTGTGGAAATATATGCTATAGCAACATAAATGGTTTCCAGGAAAAATAACCGCGTCCATGGCAAAGTGTGTTATTGACAACCTTAAGAAATATTTAAGCGAAGCCCAACGAAGAATACTTATGGGTACATGCTTTGCACATTTTTCGGAGTGCCATGATATTGTGGTTCAGCCTCAGTTGATCCACTACTTCCTTCTCAGACAGGTGCATTCACCGAATGAAGATGAACTGTGGTTTTGTATATCAGGTAGATTTGTTAGGTTCTCCATGGTTGAATTATGTTTAGTAACGGGGCTGCGATGCACGGGGAACACCGATATAAGTACACTTGAAAACAGTCATTCAATGTTGAAGGAAAAATATTTTAGCCAATTGAATATCGTCACACATGAAGATGTAAGGGATGCATTCATATCAGCCTGTCAACTTCCAGAACAAGATGTACATCATATCTGTTCTCAAGAGACTACAAGAAGGTAGTGGATCATTACTTGTTTGTAGTTGTGAAAGACTTTTCTGTGATGGACTCATTTCCATGGGGAAAGATCCTATTTGAAACTACTATAAATGACATGAGGGAGGGGCTGAGTAAAAGGACGAGCCATTACAGGCTGAGGGGCCTGTTACTACCATTTCAAGTATAGATATATGAGACTATTCCCAGTCTGGCTGGAAACATTGTAACAAGGATGCCCGTATCCCAGCCTCGTATCCTGAATTGGAAGGCGGATGAGAAGCCATCCACGGCTAAACTCGAAGAATGCTTCGCAAACCCTGATGTAAGTATTCTATATTTGATGAATTCATAGATTCTTAAGATGTTCTTTGGTTATGACCAATGATTTTTTTGGTTTTATGTCAAGTTCAAATCTGTGACCTTGACCCATCAGACAATGAGATGCATATGCCGTATATGACGGGGGTTCAGTACATCAAACCAGTACAGCCAAGTGTGTCACGCGATGGTGGGAGAAAGAAGCGAAGGACAGAACGGTCAGTAGCTGGATCGAGTGGAGGATCTAGTGGTCCACATGGAAAACTGTCTACAACGGTTCTTACGATAACAGATAGTAGAAGTGATGCCCCTATTGTAAATGAAGGTGACGACAACTTCCCTGATACTCCACCGATGTGGCAGGAGACACGTGCATATGTACACTCTCCAGTCACGGAGGGTCCGTCATCGGACCCTTTCATGCAAAGAAACCTCGTACAGATGACCCACCGATTGACAACGTAAGTTGGTCACAACTCTTTAAAAGATAAGTCACAGATGTATATAAATTGGTCACAGAAAGTTTATTTTTCAACATGTTCATAGCAAATTATTCAAATCACACACATTACTGGAAACAATGCAGACCATGGAACAGTTGAGGAAGGAACTAACAGTGCAATTGGCTGAACTTACCTCAAAGAACGATGTATTGACTGTTCAAATGGTTGAGATGAGGTCACATTTGACATCCACACATGTTGAAAAAATGCGGAAGTTTGATGACATTGTGCAAAAACAGAACGGAATTCGAAGTGACATGCTAGAAATCAGAACTAACATGCAGTTCATGTCTGAGTCTATAACTGCACTGATATCTAGTACTATGGAAGAAATGTTGAAAAAACTCGATGACAGTTCTAGAGATGATCAAGAAGGTCTAGCTGTGAAGGAGTCTGAGAAGCCTGCTGCAGTAAGTATGATATATTTATTTTGGTTTTTTGAATGAAGCATGGGTTCATCTTAATTTACAAGTTTGCTATACTTTCAGACCAAAGAGGTTAGTCCGAGTACGAACAAGAAAGGCAAAAGGAAGATGACTCCTGATGATGACCCTGATATCCAACTCACTATGCTGCCTCCTTCATTTGATTTGGGTCTTGGATTTACGCAAGATGAACCGCAAACTCCGGTTGACTCCAAAACAATTCAGGAACAAATCTTATCCACAGAGGCAAAGGTACACTCTAATTTTGTAGACTTTCACGATTTCTTTTTTGTAGTCCGTGCAAGTTCACATATGAGAACATGTGCTATTAAACTGGTTACAGTCAACTCGCATTTGTAAATAGGCATTAGGTTAGGATTCCATGCAGGTCACAGATGTCAATGTATGTTTGGTCCTGAGTCCAGGTAGGTCACAGATGTCAGGTTGTCATTAGGTCCCCAGTCCAGGCAGGTCACAGATGTGCATATAAGACGTGATTCCCAGTCCATGTAGGTCACAGATGTCAAGTGACATTTAATCACTAGTCCGGCAGGTCACGAATGTGTCCCCGATGACCGAACCCAGTTCAGGATTACCAATGAAGAGGGTTTCCAGACCGGCAAGGATACTACAATTTCCATTCGTTGCTGATGAAGGAAAAGGTCTCAAGCAATCTGATAATGCTTTGATTTTTGAGCATTACTCCCGCAACGCAAAACATGCCGATGTTGCTATATTCTAGAGTTGGTTCCAACGTGGATACAAACCGAGAAATAAGTAAGTTCATTTTCTACTAATGAAGTTGTTTAACACGTGACTATAAATAATATATGATGCACCATCACTCATTTACAGGAAACCGTTCAACGATGCTGATGATCGTATCGTTCCTCCTTTTGTGTTTAGTCCGTTCAAAGTGGGAAGTAAAACCTGGTTCTATGAGCTCGTGAATTCTGAGTCCTCTTTCAGCAGCACGGTAAGGATGAGTATATACACGGGTTTCTCACATAATGACCGTAACTAAAGTCACAGGTTGCACCAAACATTTGCAGTTTATATCAATGTCTCGTAATTGTAAATATTTTTTCTTTATACCACAGCACATGGACATTTGTTTCTACTATATCCACCAGTTGGCAAGATATGGGAAGGGTGTCAAGTTCAAGGCAACCACGACGGATTCCTAGTTCCAGATGAAGATAAAAAACATCTATAAGGAGTTCATGAAAGATCCTACTATTGTGCTTTCAGAGCCCAGCCTCGTAGATGTTACAAAAGGTAGCATACCTTTAATCTCTCCCTGGGACTCAGTGGATGTTGTCATGATGCCCATCATACCAACAAACAAGGCACGCTGGATGCTTGCTATCCTGGAATTCAGCACACACACTCTACACGTGTTCAACTCTGATGGGAAGACATATCATAACTTCCTTGTTCGTCTTGGCATTGAACCGTTTGTGAAAATTATTCTATATCTCTTGAACTCCGTCGGACTTTGGAAAAAGCACATTAACTACGATGGTGGCGATTGTATGAACTTGAGGTTAATGATCGACAACAGCCTTCCTCAGCAGAAGAACGGGTTAGTCTGTGACCGAATGTTTTATTTCACAGATGTTTCAAGTATGTTCCATACCAATTAATATCAGTTACTTTATTTTCAGGCATGACTGCAACATCTTCACCATCAAATATGCTGAGTACATGATACATGACGACAGGATTCTATGCCGGTGAAATTTGACACGGTGAAATGCAGGCTGGACATAGCATCAAGGCTGCATAAACACCGGGGTATATACAAGCCTACGAAAACGGGGAAGCTTAAAAAGGGAGACGAGATTGTAATTGATTGATGGATAGATTTTGATTTTGATTTTGAGATTTTGAATGCAGTCTGTAAAGTGTGTCTGATCACTTCTTTTCCTTCCTTTTTTTTCGATTTTGGTCTAGATGGTACTAGTTGAACAATGAACATTTGCAAATTGGTTACATCAATATATGAAAGTTTCTTGCTTTTCTGTCATTGTTTGTTCACAAGTTGCCGAGATGTCACAGAATGGATGGAATACAGTCATGCACTTTGTAAGGTCACGGGATGTATCATGTTACATGTAACGTGTAACGTGTATGTGACCTTGGTTAATACAGGTCACAGATTTGAGTATAAGGTCACAGATAGATATATCAGGTCACAAATTATAATTTTAAGCAACATATTCGTATTTCAGGTCACAGATGGAATGTCAGGTCACAATTACCCTAGTTCATGTCATAGACACCCCATTCCACACTCGAAACATTTGCAGTTATATCCAGAAGTTACGGGCCTCGATTTCAAGCTCTTTAACATTTATTTAGGTCACATTTTCATAATTTAACACATTTTACTTGTCTTACGGTAAACATATGAAGTCACATATCGGTATATCAGGTCACATATTGGTATTTCAAGCAACATATTCGTATTTCAGGTCACAGATGGTATGTCAGGTCACAGTTGCCCCAGTTCATGTCACAGACCCCCCATTCCACACTGGAAACATTTGTAGTTATATATTTGAGGTTCTGGCCGGCATCAAATACAATCTAGCTACCTTTATTTAGAAATCATTTTCATCACTTTATACAATTTACCTGCCTTATGGTAAACAAATGGAGTTGGTGACACAATAAGCTTATTACAGGTCACAGTTTATGTTTTGTTCATTGATTGTTGTATTCATTGAGAAACTGACAGGTCACATATCATAATGGTTACACGTATTCACGTCACAAATGAACAGAAAGGTCACATGTTATTTTGGTCACAAATTCATTGCTTATATATGAATTAATATCTGGAGAACATATTAATAAAATGTAAAAGAATATCACAAATGTTGTTGTGCCTACGATCTAATTTTGACTTAATGGAACCAAGTTTCTGCATCTTCTGCGATTGTGACCATGTCCTCCACAATGTCCACATTTCATAGTCGATTTCCCTTCACTGAATGACCTTCTCCTCTTTTCAGCGGGTCTACCAGAACTCCTTTTTTGATAAGGAGCTAATACAATTGTTGGTTGCAAGTCTACAGGTGTGGTCCATTCCTTCGAATCTCCAACTAGAATCACGAAGTTCTAGTACGAATTCATGTATGCATCTTTTGTGTAATAATAAGAACAATAGTCATATAGATCCCTCTTGGTATGCACGATCACAGCCAGTGCATGTGGACACGGAAACAGATCAACTTGAAACATCCGGCATGTGCATCTACGTTGATCTATATCTACGTCAAATGACGAGTGTTCGTCTTTGACTGAAAATAGGGACTGATTCACAGGTAACACCTATAGGAAAATGTTAAACATCTAAAATATATTAAATCAAATTCGTATATTTAAGTCACAGCAAAATGATTTGGGTCACATAACTATTTATTAGAACAGACTTATTCAGATTAATATGAAAATGAAAAAGATACCCTCATTTTCCTCAAATCTGTGCCTGTTTTCCTCATAAGTTTCTCGTAATTGTGTGTCAACCTCGTGAACGTACCACATGCATCCTCGTTATGTTTAAAAAATCAGGTTTGTAAAGTTTGTCTCAAAGATTCTAATAAAGACACGATGAGGTAATTCTTTGCTGCTTTCGTGACCGCGTTGACTGATTCCACTATATTTGAGGTCATTCTAGAATACCGATTTCCTGGCATGTAAATCCGTGACCATTTCTCAAGTCCAACATCATCATAAGAAGACCAACCAAGTATCAAAGTTATCTTATGAACTACATATGTGGTCATTTTTAAATGTATGTAAATTGAAAAGTAGTACATTACCAGGTATTTCCTAATCTTTCCGTTCATCATGTCCAGCTAGTGCATGTTGTATTCAAACTCGGCTAATGTATATGATCGGACAACCGAATTGAAAGTCTGTGTTATGTTGTGACCTGATTTACCGTAGTATGATTTCAAATTCTGCAACAAATGATATGAACAAATCCCATGACAGGTTCCGGGATAAACATGATCTACAGCATTCTTGATACTAATATGGCGATCTAATAGAAACACAAACCATCTCTGTAACCATAAGCCTTCTTCAAGTTCTCGAAAAACCATGTCCAAGATCTATCATTCTCGTTATCTCCAACCCCAAATGCAAGAATAAAGATGCTGTTATTGGCATCCTGTGTACATGCTGTGAAGAGAGTACCCCCATAGTGTCCATTCAAGTAGGCGCCATCAACCACAATTATAGGCCTGCAATGCTTCTAGCCTTGAATTGATGCACCAAGGGCCATGAAGCAATATTTAAACCTCCTGTGACTATCGAGCTCCAGTGCTGTGACTGTTCCAGGGTTCCTTTGTTCAAGCATGTAAAAGTAGCTAGGTATCTTACCAAATGACTCAGTTGGATCACCCCTTATGATTTTTAAAGTTTGCTCACGAGATCTCCAAACCTTGGAATAGTTCATCGAAACACCATACGTATGAAAAATATCATTACATATATCCTTTGGAGTGTAGATAGTATGTGATGATGTGTACTTGTACTTGATACTAGATGAAATTACGGAACTGGATAATTGCCTGTGACTTCCCAGAACTATGTTTAAACCACATATGTGACCATTTGCAATCTTCCTAATCTTAAATAGTCCTGATTTACCCCATTTGGAAGACTTGCACATCCAGTACACCCATCTTGTAAACACTTGATAACGTACTCCTTCTTGTCCGAACGAACAACCACAAATTCGAATATGTTTCGTATTACAAACAAAGAAAGGCTCAATTTCAGAACATTCTTATCACGGAATACCCGTCCTTCCTCTACATCTTTCGGATCAGCAATAGTTACAACTGTGACTTCCTGTTCCAATATGTGACCTCTTGGTTGGATAGTTGCATCACATATATCTGAAACCACATGCTGTAACGAAAACTCTCTGGTAACGTGCACATCAGTTGGAATTGCAATAAATTGTTGACCAATGTCTATGACCTCAATGCGTAATGGGTATTTAGAAGGATCACGGTCCATACCTTTTAGAGTAACATTACTATTACTTCTTATTATAACCGGTGGTAAATCAGGATTCAGTACATACTGAATTGCGACAGCTACCTTCGTATGATCCAAACTGAACTCTGTTATTACGGTGTCCACAAGCTTACTATAAGTGCAATTACGATCCAACAAAATCACCGACAATTGGGATCCATTCAGCAAACAGGCGTGTACATACATCCTTTCTGCAATGTTGAAGATATATTGTGAATATTAACACCGAATTGGCTCAGGTCACATATGTCTTCTGAGTTACATATGTCCGCAAACTCCAATGCAATCCAACAATATGATCAGAATTGTTCTGTGAGCTGAGATTGAAACCTATGATCGCCGACGAGAATATGCAGCCGTGTTTGGATATCAATGGCTTGGATTTGTGACCGTTGGAACTGCAGTTCGAATGCTGTCAATATGAAACGAGAGGGATTCCGGTGGATTTTTTGCGGAATGGTGTTTTTGGGACGTGATTTGGTATTTTAGGAAGTCAATCAACGTAAGGTAATGTAACAGAAAAATCCCGATTTTGTAGGATGGGGAAGATTGATTTGTTAATATATGAATTAATATTTAACTAATTACTAATTACTTGACTTATGCAAAGAAGAAACTTAATTCCTGATTATTGATTTTGTCATAGTAAATACCTGACCCGTGAATTTTTCCCTAATATAAATTCAAACGGGCTTGGTCCGTCTCCTAAACTTAACCCGATCCAATATTTAATTAATTAAATTAATTAAATCTGGTCCATGAATTAATTAATTCGGGTCTATTAATAAGCAATCAAATTAATTAATTATCCAACACATGTCAATTAATTTGTAAACATCATTCTTCTGGTTCTCTTGACTTGACTAAAGAATAGAAAAGGAGAAATAAATCAAAGTTATCATATATTGGGAATAGATAACGAACATTGAATAGAAGGTCATTTCTGTCTTTTTATCAGAAAGTGTAATCCAGAGTGTAAACCAATAAGTACGTGTAGCGCGATCGCTCTGGTATTCCTTCATAAAAAACTTGCCAACATTGAATAGAAGGTCATTTTTTTCTTTTTATCAGAAAGTGTAATCCAGAGTGTCCAGTAATCATTTGGTTTCAAGTTGTTTTCCATTCTACGTACTCCAGTAATCATAGTGACCATCAAAAAGGGTAATTGTGGGCTGCACAGAGTTTCAGTGACCATTGATGATTGTTGCTGCTTTAGAGAGAAAGCTACTGCTTTTAACCAAGCATAAACTCTTTTATTTTTACTTAAAGATAAGAAACGTAGATATATATTGGAATAAAGAAGAGGCTAAATTCTAGACATATCTTATTCAATGATTAGAGACCTTTTAATAGGCTCACATTCAACGTCTAGAAAGAAGGAATAGCAACTGAAACAAACCTACAAAACCGTTCCCCACAAACTAGGTAACCACCACGTTCTTAAACAAACTAGTTCTTTTGTGACTAGGACAAATAAACAAAATGACACTTTCTCTACAGCAATTTGAATAAATAAGCAACGAGTAGAGGGTTGAACAACGAAATTATCAAATCACAAAATCAAATTAAAACCATTATTTTCAGTCTACATGAATCCATCAACATTTTGATTTTGGACAAATTGAATTGCTCCATAGTTTGATTTGAATTTCAATATTTGCAAACAGACCATCGAGCCCTGCTACATTACCAGGCTGGTGATTCACGGGGTTATTCCAGGCTACTCACATTCGAGGGTAGGTATTTTTTATTGCGAACCTGTAAAACACACATGTGATGCAAAGTTTGGAAGAGTAAAATCATTGTTAAAACTAAACCCATCCCAATTCAAAGGCACATTCACATTAGACCCAAACCAATCAAATACAATATCCAACCCAAATAAACTCAATACCTAATTCGGCAAATTACCTTCCCAGGTAATTCGTTTAATCATATAAATACTCGTCCAACCATCACAATTGACAATTGCAAAACCGTTTGAACGGTTGTTGCTGAATCTTATTCATCAACTGTTCATCATGATTGGGTAAACAATTATACTCAATTATATATTTTAACATTTATGATTAGTATAGAATTTTGTTGCCTAATATTTATGTTTTAACGTCAAATTTTAAAGTAATATTTTGTTCAATACATGTTGTGTTATAGTTTGCTTAAACATGATTATAAATCAAATCGAAAATAATTGTTTTGATTTGAAAACGTATGAAAAAAGGAATTCACACGGATCAAAATTAATTTTGTAAAACTCACAATTTACTTCACTCATAGGACTCTGTAAACACAGATTCATACAAAGCAAAAGTAACAAACGAGAACCAGCGGTCAAAAACGATAGTAACACCAAACAAAGAACCCAACATACGATCAATATCACGAACAGAGCATGTAAATAATGACTGAACCATCACGAAACCCTAAATCTAACTCCTCCAGCTGCCATCGGAATCACCACCTCTGGTCACCACCATAACCCCGGCCGCCGCCGCCGCCGCCTCCGTATCCACGGTCACGGCCTCCACCGTATCCACCGCCATATCCACCTCCGTTGCCTCCTCCGTATCCTCCATCGCGACGGCCACCACCGTATCCGCCGCCACCACCCTCACGACGACCACCACGGAATCCGCCGCCGCCGCCTCCTCCGCCGCCACTTCCACGAGATTGAGCCTCGTTGACGGTAATACTCCTTCCATCAAGATCCTGACCATTCATTCCTTCAATTGCGTCTCTCATCGATTGCTCGTCCTTGAAAGTAACGAATCCGAACCCCCTCGACCTTCCAGTCTCGCGGTCATTAATGATCTAAATCAATAATTCAAAAAATTCCATCAGATCTAAACAGATCCATAAATATACAATAAAAAAAACTGAAAGGCGATTCGATCCTCATCTCCTGGTAAAAAAGGTAGATGGAACGTACCATTTCAGGGGAAAATAACAGTAACAGAAATAGTAACTCAGTAACAGTAACACAGTAACTCAGTAACAGTAACACAGTAACATAGTAACAGCAGTCAACAAAGCCGAATCGAGACGGATCCGATCTCTGCGACTAACGGACCTTCGATTCGATGACTTCGCCAAACTGAGAAAAGGCTTGCTCGAGGGATTGGTCTGTGGTGGCCCAGGCTAGACCACCAACAAAGCATCTGAACTCAACATCTGCAGACGCCATTAAATTCAGATATTGAAACGGAATCGGGAGGGAGAAGGGTTTTCTCAATTGAAGGGATGAGAACGAAACTAGGGAAATACAGTGTTTATATAGGCGGAAAAGGCTAGGTCTAGAGCTAGGTTTGCTTATGGTAAACCGTGTGCGCAGTGCGCTTTTTAGCTTTTTCCATTATACCGTGGTTACGGGGGAGTAATTTACGTTTGCCGTGTTTGGCTGCACAATTTCAATTTTTTTTTATGAACGCTTTTTAACATCTACAAGATACTCTTTAAAAATAAAATATTTTCTATTTTAAATAGTCAATTTTTAAAATTATATTCCAAGAGATTTTTTAAATCAACATTTTAATTTAAAAAGTAAGTTCGTTTTTCCAAATTTAGAGAGTCAAACATACTCTATATAATTAATGTATTAAATAAAAGTATTTCAATTTTTAATGAATGAATATAATATAGGCCCTGTCTGGGAGCCATACCAAGCAGAATTCTACCCGTTGGATGCACTATTGACCCGAAATATTTGACCGAGTTCTGTCTAGGTGGGGCCCTGAGTCTTGAAAATAACGGCACTAAAATCGATTTTTTGGTTGAAATTTTTTTTAACAGACAGGCACATAATAATTTGGAAGAAAATTAGCGAAAAAATAATAAATATTTTTTGGGAATAGTAAAGTTAAATCTTAGATATAAGGAGTCTGTTGGAGCATTTCAAAATTTTTATTTTTTAAAACTCATAAATGCTCTATAAATTGTAGAATACGATCTTTAAAAATAATTTACAAATACGCCTAAATATGATTATGCCCCATAATTTAGAACACTGGATAGATGAAAAGAAAATAATATATGAGTTTCGTACATTTAATTTCATAATTTTTGTAACGAGTAATTTTGCTCAATCGCTAGCATGTAATATAAATCTTACAAAATATTTACTTTGTGCTTCATTCCACTGAAGGAATTTTTTTAATACATATTAGCATAATTAGATTGAATTAAACAATACAAAAAATAATAATATTAATTCAGTATATTTTATTCGTCTTACCAAACATAACTCAGGCCTTTTATTTTTAAAGGGCAAAAAAAAGGGTCACAATCATATAATTTTGGAAAAAGATAAGACCTATAATTGGATGAGAGTGGAAGGATATTATTGGAATATACGTACATGAATAAACAACTGCCCTAACTCTGGTTAAAAAGATATTTATATGGGCCTACTTTCAACCGAAGGCAGATAGATATAAAAGCAATAGATATTTTATTAATTTGTCACTGTCACGGTTTCGTTGAAGTTTGCATTCTTGTAGTCCTCATAATTTAGGCACCGTTTCCCGTTTGGTGCACGTTATTTTTAAAAGAATAAATTTTTTTTGTTGATGTAATAGGGAATATGTGATTGAAAAAAAATATATATTATTGATGTGATAAAAAAATATTATTTTATTGAAAAATGTATGGTTGAAAATGAGTAGAAAAATAATAATGAAAAAGAAAATGTGGTCCAAACAGGGGCTAATTTTATGTTTTGAATGTCCATTTTGATGTTGAAAATGAGTTTTTTTTTAATATTTTGAAAAATTATTTTGAGAACACTCAAAACGCATTTTGAAAATTCTGATTTGATTATAACTAAAAACGTTCAAAAAGACAAATTTGTCGTTAAGTTTTCTTTATAAATTTTTAACTTGTTTTCCAAAACACTTTTTCGAAAATAGGAAAGAGAACGTGTTTTCATTATTTTGAAAAAATCGAAAACAGAAAACGACTTGAAAAAGGTAAAGATAACGGCCCTTGCATTTTCTAGTACATTTTTGTATTATTTTCATTATATTAATAGCCTGTGTTTGGTAGAGATTAAATTCAGATTTTTAGTAAATTTTGATAGAAATTGATGAAATGTATAGTTAAAAAATTATGGAATTAATAAAATATGTTATTAAAATTAATTTAGATTTTAATTGGTACAAAAGGGGAGAATAATTTTTAAAAGGGAAATTCCCTAGCTGGTCCTTGCCCGGCTAGTACGTGGATCTTTATCCTATTGGTTTGATTGATGTCAAGGTTCTGAGGATCATGTTCAAACTTTGAGAATTGAATTGTTGAATCAGACAAGGATTGTTATATATTTTAATAAGAATTAAGCTACTTTGCCCGAATTGATTTGTCCACATGGTTGATCGAACCTCACATGAGTGTGGGATCGATGTGGGACCCGCATGAAATTAAAAAAAAAATACCTCCCTCCCCTCGATGTGCATGTTCTGTTAGGGAGGGTGTGACACCCTCCTTAGCACTGCAACTCAATTGTTTTAATAAGTGTTAATAATTAAAATAATATAATATTTTCCACGTTAATTAAAAATTAAAACAATTTAGTATATTAAACTATATAATTGTTTTGATCTCGTTAATATCCTATTATAATCATAACAATCCCTTTACAATCCTGCTATGTTTGACAGCATAGATTTTCCATAGAAAATTTCATTTTCCATTTTCCATATTTTGCTTTGTTTGATATGTAAAAATTTTCCTAAAATTAATTTTCTTATTTTACCTCGCATGCTTACAATTTCTTTGATTTTGTGAAAAACCATCCCCCGCCATTTTGATGGGAATTGGTTTTCTAATTATTATTATTATTATTATTATTATTATTATTATTTTTGACAATTAGAAAAAAATTCTAGATACAATGATTAAAAAGAATTTCACTTTTATTGAAAATTTCCATACAAAACAAAGTTAAACTAATTGTATTCGGTATGATTATTTTATTTATTTATTTATTTATTTTTACAATTGGAATAAATTCTAAACCCAATGGTAAAAATTATCACTTTAATGGACAATTTTCGTAAATAACAAAAAAAGTCAAACGGATGCCAAACTTTCTACATTTTTCAGGTGGAAAATTATATCAATCAAATACAATTAATTACAACTCTCAGTAAAATAATTTCTAGGCAATTCAATTCCTTGTAAGAATATTTTCTTTCCACCCATTTTCCTACTTTGCAATCAAACGGACCCTAAATTTACAATTTTTCATGTAATCCAAATCAAATAGAAAGCGTGAAATTATAGGATCATATTGTGGTGGAAAAAATTATTCCGCTAGTCCAAATGGCCTAAGTAAAAAAATAAGAGAGAAAATTCATGGATCAGACATTAACTATAACAAAATCAATATTTAGGCCTTAAGTTTTATAGTTGCAAAATTCAAGTATTTAGTAATTAGTTAAATATTAATTGTAATATATTAACAAATCAAGTTCCACCATCCTACTGCGCCGACATTTTTTTGTTGCATTACATTCCAAGAATTGCGCTTGTAATTAAGACTCCCTAAAATACCTAATCACCTCCCTAAAATACCATTTCGGCTTCATAACAATTTCAGATATTCTTTTACATTTCATTAATTTGTTTCAGCTATCAATTGATATGTAAACAATAACTGTGTGACCAAATGAAATTTTTGCTGTAATGCAAGGAAAATGGGTTGAGTGGAAAATGTGACCTAAAGAATTTGCATTTGTTGTCTGTGACTCCTATATATGCAGGGTAAATATTTCCAGTGAAGCATGGGGGTATCTGTAACCTAATATACCAATCTGTGACCTAAAGAACTGTTAAAGAACTTTTATTTGTTGTCTGTGACTTTTGGATATACATAGCAAATGTTTCCAATGAAGCATGGGGTATCTGTGACCTCATATACCAATATGTGACCTAAAGAACTGTTAAAGAACTTGTATTTGTTGTTTGTGACTTTTGGATATACATGGCAAATGTTTCCAGTGAAGCATGGAGTATCTTTGACCTGATATATCAATCTGAAAATGGCAACAGCTATAGCAGATGGAGGCATCGGAAAACGGTTGAAGGGAGTGGATGTTCCATCTGAATGCTTCTGGTTGGCGATTTTGGCAGCATCAGACGATGCGTCTGGGCAGTTCTGAGAGACGGGAGGGTAAGGAGAGAGAAAGAGAGAGACGATGGGTGATGAATTGATAAATTAGGGTCTTAAAAGATTAATTGTTTAATTAAAATGATAAAAACCTGAAAAATGAAAAAATCATGATTCTTAAAAATGTCAAACTAAAAACCTGGTTTAACGTAATTTCCACAAAATATAAGGCCCACATACGGTCCACTTAGCAAACACGCCATCTTTGGCTCAATTTGTTATATTGATCAGGCCAAATTCACGGTCCAAGAACCACATGTCAATTCGAAACCCCTGATAAATTATCTTCAAGATAAATCACGCTATGATTTGACCAGATCTATAAATAGTTTGGATATCTCAACCGAATAAATCTTATCGGATTCAACTCCAACCAACAAGAAAATCTCACGAAGTCCTTGCCAATCCCGCCTAGACGGCTATCCCACTACTATAAATTTCGTGGTCAGTCTAACATTCGGTATATTAAAACTACTCTACCCTAAGTTACTTCTTCTTTCTTTTCGCATAGCATTCGTATAATCCTTGACAAGCTTTACTAACTTAACTATTGAAGGGTCTTCGACCAACAACATATTAGTGTCCTTTTAAGATCTTTTGCGGTCATTCTTCCTCATTCTACTTTTTCGCTGAATAGCTAGTGGCTGATTGAATTGATTTTCTTAATTATAGAATCTACCGTCTACAATTTGGTGCCATCTTGGGGCCCTAGCATCATTTTTACGAACGAAGCTCTTACCATTACTATTAATCAATCACCAGCACCATGTCAAGAACTTCTGAAATCCATCGTACGAATGGCTTTACTGATTATGCTTTGGATGAAACGACAAGGTACGAAACGAATAATTATACAGGAGGTGGAAGCAACAAGGCAACAGATAGATAGCTCAAGTCATATCACCGCTCTGCTAACCATTACACCACTGGCCCATCCCATCCATCTAACCACCGTCCTTCCAACTGCCATCCACCAGCCCATTGGACCCAGCTAGTCCAACAAATAATTGTTTAGCAGAATGCTGTTAATCCGCCTTTATACACTCTCAACCTACCGCTCTGTCTAGTAAAATAACTACACAACTAGCCCAAGTCATCGAGTTGACAAAGTAGAATTCACAAAAACGGAGAAACTAGAAACGGATAATGTTGCCATCTGTGTAGAGAATCTAAGCATTTAAGAAAAGGTGGAATCATTGGCATTCGATCCGACTTTGGTACGTCTGTTTCGTTCCCAAACCCCATTCATTCCAACACCTTCACTCAACCAAAAATGGACTTAGGACAATCGATTTAAATGTCCAATTCGCACAATAACAGCATACCAATGGACAAGATCCAAAGTTCGCATGAAAGGTAGCGGCAATGGAAGCCTTGGTTCGACGTATCCCTAGGATGTCTGCACCAATTAAAAATAGTGTAGCCAGTTGTTTCACCGACTCTTCCTTCATTGACGAAATTGCCGTGATGGAAATGCCCAAAAGGTTTAGCTTCCATAAGTTGAAACTTTATGATGGGACGGTTGATCCAAACGATCACATAACTCAATATAGACAAGGAATGTTTACCACTGCTATACTGAGAGATCCCGCGAGGCCTGCATGTGTATGGGGTTTGGCTCCAGTCTCATGGGGCCGTCCCTACAGTAGTATACAAACCTTGCTAATAGTTCTATATCGTCATTCGTACAACTAGCTGATAGTTTTGTTGAACAGTCTGCAAACAGTAGGAAACTTGAGAAGTAGTCTGACGATTTCTATCATATAGTGCAAAGGAGAAGTGAATCACTTCGTAAATTTGTTAGACGATTCAACCGAGAGAAAGTTTCCATTCCTAGCTACAACCAACAAATTGTTGTTTATGTTTTTCGAAATGAGATCCTCCGAGACACTTATTTGTATAAGGAATTGACCTAGTATTTGTGTAATACAATAGATGATGTCTTGGCTAAAGCTTGGGCCTAGATTAAATGAGAAGATGATGATGCTAAATTTAATTTCGCTGGACGCCAACTTCCCAAAGAAGAGCTGCGATGACAAAACAAGGTTGAGAAACCTCATGCAAGAACTTATTCCTTTCCAGATATGAGGGATACCCAGACCATTTAATCGCCCTTTCGTAAGGACAAATGTTGGGATCCCTGAATACAACCTTTCAATTGAACCACCAGAACTAACTACAGTGTCGAAGGTGATGGGCAACACAGTAAATTGGCCCCGAAAGATAAGAAGCTCTAGTGACCAACGTGACAAGACTAAGTGATGTGAGTTCATGCAGACCACGGCCACCAAACACATGATTGCATTGCCTTAAGGTTGGAAGTAGAGTTTTTGAAGCGGGGACATCTTACAAACCTCTGACTGAAAAAGAAAAAAAATGTCGCCAAAGGACAACAACCACCACATGGTAAGCAAAGCTCCGTTCTTGCGGTGGCGCAGACACATGATAGAACTATTAATTTCATCACTGACGGGTCAGAAGTTAGCGGGATAACAATGGTAGTGGCTCGAAGACATGCTCGTCGACCAGCTCATCTTTGCCAAAGTCTAAACTAAGTAAACGAGTCAGACTTACCACAGATCATTAGCTTCACGACCTCTAAGGCTACGTAGATACTCAATCCACACCATGATGCTTTGGTTATACTTTGAACATCGCCAATTGCTTGACCAAACGCATCTTGATAGATAGTAGTGCAAACACACTTCTTTTGGAAATCGTTAAGGCTATAAGGACTCAGAAAAAAACATTACTCGTCGGATGACAATGTTAATCAATTTCAGTGGTGTACAAAAGAACACTTGGGTGAGATCGTACTGCCTATTTATGCAAAAAGAGTTAACCTCTACACCCGATTCCTCGTAATGGATAGCCCATCAACATATAATGTTATCTTAGGGAGACCTTGTATCCATGAAATAAAGGTTGTATCATCAACATTTCATTAAGTACTCTGTTTTCCTGCCAAATGGGGAATAAGGGAAATTCTTAGTGACCAAAGGGATTCTAGAGATGCTACCAGAATTCATTCCGCTATGATCAATGTCCTTTATAGCAATTATGTCAATTTTAGCCCATCATCCGAA
This sequence comes from Fraxinus excelsior, assembly GCA_019097785.1. Classification (NCBI taxonomy): domain Eukaryota; kingdom Viridiplantae; phylum Streptophyta; class Magnoliopsida; order Lamiales; family Oleaceae; genus Fraxinus; species Fraxinus excelsior. Next base: position 13,232,611 of record CM032642.1, read on the forward strand.
ACTATCTGGATTTAGAAGAGCTAGATGAAGTACAGATCCATCCCAACTTACCAGAACATAAAACTCAAGTGGGAACAAGGTTAGAACCAACACTCAAGTAACGTCTTATCAAGTTTCTCATGGAACACTAAGACTATTTCGCTTGGTTTCACACAAACATGACCGGTGTTGACCCAGAGATAATGACACACAAATTGAATGTTGATCACGAATACATTTCGATCAAACATAAGCGAAAAAGATTCACTCCCAAACAAAACCACATTATCAGTGAAGAGGTGTAAAAAACTTATAGAAGTTGGATCCATACAAGAAGTCTATTACCCAGACTAGCTCGCTAACATCGTTGTTGTGAAAAAGAAGAATGATATGTGGAGAGTCTGTATCGATTTCACAGACTTAAATAATGCATGTCCAAATGAGAGCTTTCCACTTCCACATATTGACATGGTGGTTAACTCGACAACTAGATATGAGCTTCTAAACTTTATAGATGTCTTTTCCGGTTACATCCAGATTCTGATGCACCCAACTGACCAGAGAAAACTATTTTCGTAACAGAGCGAGGCACATTATGCTACAAGGTCATGCCGTTTGGGCTAAAAAATGATGGAGTAACATGTCAATGGCTGGTAAATCATATGTTAGCTGATCAACTCAAAAAATCCATGGAAGTCTACATCGACGACATGGTAGTAAAATCCTTGATTGCAGAGCAAAACATAGACCACCTGAAGCAATCCTTTGAGGTTCTAAAGAAGTGCAACATGAAACTCAATCCGTCGGAGTGTTCATTCGGAGTATCATCTGGTGAGTTCTTAGGTTACTTAGTAACCAAGCAGGGAATCCGACAAACTAGGGTAAAAACCAATCAATTATTAACATTTCATCTCCAACTTGCATTAAGGAAGTTCAAAGACTTATTGGAAGACTTGCAGCTCTTAACAGGTTCATCTCTCGATCTTCAGAGAAATGCCAGAAATTCTATAACATATTGAGGAAAAAATAAAACTTTCGAATGGACTTTGGCATGTGAAGAAGCGCTTCAACAACTCAAACAATACTTAACTTCATCTCCACTCTTGTCAAAACCAAAAGATTAGGATTTCACAAGTCATAACACCTTGATATTACATCATAATCATCATAGTCTTTGATTTCTCACATACTATCTAGGAAGAAAAGAGAAGATTTGACTCCAAATCGTCCAAGCAGAAATGTTATATCAATTAGATAGTACGTGGCTAAAAAAGTATTAGGTTGCAACTTGCACGCTTTAGGGATCAGACTTCAACCAACTCGGAGTCAACAAGACCATATGGTGCGGCTAAGGGTTGTTTCTCCCTTCATCGCCTCTTAGATGGTCATTGACGAAGTGTTTCGTTGTGGCCTTAATACCTTGGAAATTGAGGGTGATCGAGGTGGTTGTACATGGCCTCTTCACCTTAGTCGAGAGAATGGAGTGGAGTCAATCAAGTTATTAGCCTTAGAGAGGAGTGCTTGCGTGATTTCTTAATTTCACAACCATGTGTAGAGATGGACCAAAGTCGTGAGTTGAATCGAGCAATTCAATTTAGTTCTTTTTAGGTTAAATTGGATAATGAGTATTATAACGAGAACGACATATATAGTTCAATTCGATTTTTAGTTCTAGACCAAGATCAAAACAACAAAATCTATCAATTTTATATATATATATATATATAGAATCTATCAAAAATATTTTATTTTTTATTTTTTCTAAAATAGTCTTCCCATTCACTAAGTGCCCAACTATCATTTGTTAAATTAAGTTGTCTTGTTTCAAACTTTGTATATATTGGTGAATGTATATTATTGGATAGTTTGTTTTGTTTTTAAATCACGATTATATATGTTATTTTGTAAGATGTAACCTATGATTTATTATATTAATGATCTGTTGTTTCAGACTTTAAGAAAATTGAATTATTGGAATCATGAAAATATTGAAAATTTAATTATGGTATGGAATTGAACAAAATTAAACCAAACCAAATCAAAATGAACTATTCGATTTCAATTCGGTTCCATAATTAAAATTGGACCCGACAATTTTATTTATAAAATACTTGGTAATTCTTGGTTCATTTATTTTCTCTTTGAAATCAGACCGTGCCATCTCTAGTCATTTGACCTGTCATGCTTTTTTTTTTTTTTTTTATCTGTAAATTTGACCTATCATGTTTGCAAGGGTGTTCATATGAGCATTATGAAGCACATGCCAATGGCGGAATTATAGTCATAAGAATCAAATCGAAACGATCGGTCTAGCTCGAGAACCATTGAACACGACAGTGGTTCAGTTTGAATGGTATTATTTGGTCTATTTGCAAATAAACCAGTCAAGAATCACTCGGACAGTTTAATAATCATCCGAACTTGTCAGGTTCATAGAAATGAAATTGGTGCATAACAAAATCTTATTATGTATCCGCACAGAAAGAGATTCGAACTGCATAAATTGTACGATAGGTTAGAACGTTGACCACTAGGACACTTGTAGAACTTTTGCAATTGATGTGAGCGTAAAATATATATTCAATTTTAGTAAAATGACATAAAATAAAAAATATATTTGACCATGTTTTAAAAATATTTATTAATTAGAACTATATTTTAGCAATGTCCTATCAGTTAAAACACCGACAGGCTAGTGGAATGACTAACCAGTAAGTTAGTAATTTGTTTGGATCGATTCTGATAACTATGAGTGGAACTACAAGCATTAATTTATACCATAATACACTGTGATATATTTAGAGTATTTTAGAGAAGTGTTTATAAACATATAGAAATGACCTAAAGCAAAAGTTGATAGTATTGGTACTTCTTTTGAACTGTATGGATAAAAAGAGATTTACCTTTGACAAGATCAGTGCTTTAAAAAACATAAAGACGTCAAGTTACGAGTTTAAGCGTAAAAAATGTGTTTTCTTATTTTTAAAATTATTGTAAATTTCTAATCAATCTAAAACTTATTTAATAATTAAAATAATATATACCCAACATTTAATATTATAAGATATTTTATTTACTTAATAATTTTTAAAATTAGTCAATTACACAATTTCCAAGTTTACGAAATGCAAAAGTTAGATTATTTTTTATAGTTTCAACTTTTAACTAGACAACTCCACTTAAAATTTTGTAACGTATTTTCATTTTTGACTTTTGTATAGATAAAATCATTTAAAAACTTAAAACTAAAGTCAAATAAAAATCTTTAAAAAAAATAATAACAAAGCACCACTAGACGCTTATTGCAGATGCGACTAGTCTTTTTAGAACACTGGACAAGATTATAAACACTTGCTGGTTAGCATATTGAGCCTACAATACGTAAGATACTAACTTTGATTTTGTATTATATTATGCTTAGAGCATCTTCATGAGACTCTTTAAACAAGATATTCTCTGTATTTTAAAGAGTCAATATTTAAAATTATATTTCAAGAAACTCTTTAAATTAACATTTTAATTTAGAGAGTAAGTTTGACTCTTCAAATTTGGAGAGCCAAACCCATTCTATATAATAAAACGCATTTACAAAGTTTCAATTTTCAATGTAGAAAATCAATAAAATAATATAAAGAAAAGTTAGTTAAAATAAAAGATAAAGAAAAATAATAAATATTTGTTGAGAATAGTAAAATTAAGTATTAAATATAAAGAGTTTGTTGGAGTACTTCAAATTTTTAACTATTTAAATTTATAAATAATCTCCAAATAATATAATATACTTTTTAAAAACAGAGAGCCTCATGGAGATGCTATTAGGCCTAGGCAAGGTACGTTTCTCTTCGGAGTATGGAGTATTTTGTAAATAAAATGATCGGTCAAAATTTAATTAATGGTCGAATCAGAAGCCAATTAGCTTTAATTCTGTACCGTAATTGATTTTTTCAATATTTAAAACAATACAAAATTAAATTAAATTAAATTAAATGTTACATCTTAATTCTTACAAAATAACGAAGGTAATTAGCACGTAATATCCATACCTTTCAATATTATTGTGCAAAACGTCATTACTTTTTTTTAAATATATTTTCACTCTTAATTACACATTTGTCGGCCAAAACAAATAAAATCAATTTGACCACATTTTAAAAAGGAAGAGTTATAATTTTATATTTCTCCAATAAAATAATCAAAGAATTAAATAAAAAATAAAGGATAAAACAAAAAAAAATAGAGAACTGTTCATCTTTCTCCCCCACGCCCACGCCATGCCTTGCCTTTATATCAATCCAATTCATTTGAATACAAATCTATTTTCACACAAAACATGTACACACAGACAGAGAGAAAACGGTAGAGAGAAAAGGGAAGAAGAAAAAGGAGAAGGAAAAGAGAGGAGAAAAGGAAGAAGAAAAACAAATTACCTTTTGCCTTGAGTTAATTTTGTAACTGGGCTGCTATTCAAGGTAAGGAGAGAATTTGATTTCTTGTTCGTATAGTTTGTGTGCACACTGTGACGAGTATAAATTAGTAACTATATTCTTATCTTCATTTATATAGATCGGATCAAAGATTATTTCGGCTCGAGATTTTGAGGAGGATCTTGAAGGAATAATATGGAAGATGTATATTTAGGTGAGGAGGAGAAGAACAGGAGAACGAGGATGATTGGGGGAGAATTAGGTCAGATATCCCTCCTGCTGCTGCGAGGGAAAAAGCTATCGACCGCGTGTGGTGACAGTGGGTTTTGGGTGGCATATGATAGGGTGGGAGTGGTGGTGAGGTTGGTTGGGAATAGAGATGTAGAGGTGGCAATCGGGACGAACGTCTTGTCGGCTTGGCCGCTCGATTCGTACTGTTCACGTCCACGAGCCGCTCGAGCTTGTCAAAATACGAGTCCAGCACGAGCCGAGCCCGCTCGGCTCGTACTATTCACGAGCGGCTCACCAAGCAGCCTCGTTTCAAAAATAATAAAAAAAAATAAATTAAAAAAGTCACAAATCGTTCCGCAAAGTGACCGTTTTGGTCCTTCAATTTTATTTTATTTTTTTTCTTTCCAATTTCATTATTTTTCCTCTATAAATACTCACCACAATCAACATTTTTTTCCCACCAATATCAACATCTCATTATTTACTATATTATACTCTCTACAATTTACATTCTCCAATTTCCATTTATCAATTATCAACAATATCATTCATTCATTCTAATTATATAATCATCTTCTACATTTTTTTATGTTATTTCTTGCTATTTTACAATTCATTTCATACACTACTACATAATCTTCATTCACTTCTCAATTCTATATTTCTACATTCAATTTCTATTATTCGTAACAAATGGATTTACGATCATTTGTTAAAAACTTGTTCAGTATGGAGAATGAAACACAAACACCTGCTCAAAATCAATTTGAGAATAAATTCTCCGGTCTTAATGAATTATCAATTCCCGAAAATATTGAAGATTTTGACGATAGTGATAGCCATCCAATTGATTTCGATGACATTGATGTTGCAACTAGTATTCCAATTGATTTGGAACAAGATGAAGAACATACATTAAATATTTTCGATGCAAGAGGGAAGAGAAAGGGGAAGAAGCAGGCAAAATGTTGGGACATTTTCAAATTGGTTCCCACTGGTCGTGTGGTCGATGGACTTCCAGAAACCAAAACAGTGTGTAAAAACAGCCAACAACGACTGACATGGCAAAAAGGCATTGGAACCATCCACCTCAATCGTCACTATAAATCATGTGCGGCCAAACATAGGCTTCTTCCAGCTGGTCAAACACAACTACAATTTGGTACTCTAGAAGTCGGTGATGCTACTACTACGCCACTTTCTATAAGGATGTATTTGGAGGAGGAAGGTCGAATGGGAATGGTGAAATTTGTTGACATAGCGAAGTTGTCACTAGTAATAGCGGACAACCAACATTTCGTAAATTACGTCAAAAGATATATTCAATCGAGGTACCAAGGAGTAAGTAGAAATACTCTTCGTTCCGATGCAATTGCATATTTTATTAATGCAAAGCAACTATTGATTTCGGATTTGGAAAAATATGGGGGTGTGATATCTTTAACTTCAGATATGTGGGAAGGGATTAATAAGAGAGGTTATATGGCTGCAACTGTATACTATATAGACCCACTTTGGATCACGCATAAAAAAATTAATACTTTTAAAATTATTGAGTATCCGCACAACGATCAAACTATATTTAATGCTATTATGTTAATAATTCGAGAATATAAACGTGAGAGTAAAATTCGATCTTTTACGTTCGACAATGCTACAGCAAATAAGGTTGTTATCGATAAATTGCATAGAGTACTTCAACCCGATTTTGGTAGCTATTTATTTCATATTCGATGTGTATGCCATATTTTTAATTTAATTGTACAAGACGGTTTAAAACATGTTAAAGATGAAATTAAGTGAATTAGGAATGCACTTATGTATATTACGGTTACACCTAGTAGAAAACAAGGATTTGATGATTTTTGTGCAGAATCTGGGATGACGGGTACGAAAACCTTTATTATTGACGTAGGCTATAGATGGAACTTAACGTACTTATTACTAAAATCATGTGAAGGTTATGAAGCGTTAATTACTGAATTTTATAACAATAGGCATGTTAGAGACGAAAATGATACTATCTTGAGTGAATCCGATTGGAATATAGTTTTTAAAATAACAAAGTTTTTGACAAATTTTTATGAGTCTACAAATATATTGTCTGATATTTATTATCCAACTAGTTGTATGGTTTTTGAACGTCTTTAAATAACTGATAGAGCTTTTGTGAGATTTCAAAATGACCCCAATTTTCATGCTGTTATATATTCCATGGAATTGAAATTTAGAAAATATTGAGAAGAATTACCTATGTTATTTTCTTTAGCATGTATCATGGACCCCGATATAATTTATCGGGTACTAAAGTTATAATTGATCAAATGTCAAATGCTTTAACTTTTAATACACCTGTTACTTATATGAATTTGAAAACGACATTCCGTGAAATATATGAATTATATGCTTCACAAATGGGTACACATATTAATCGAGTGTCTACACATACTCTTCCTACTAATATAACAGATGACGACGCTGAAATTTTGAATTTATTTGAAAGCATGCACTCGTATAGATTTGATGCAACTGCATATGCATATGGTTCTTCTACTAGTAGTAGTAGTAGTTTGACTTCCACTGCATGTACTCAAACTTCCAGTCGTAATCAAAATCCAAATGCGTTGCCATATGAATTAATTGATTACTTTAGTCAACATTTGCTTAATAACAAAGCAATTAGTAAAAGTTCAGAAGATATCCTTGAATTCTGGCGAAATAACGAATGTCGATGGCCAGTAGTTTCTGCAATGACAAAAGATCTACTAATACATCCGGTTAACATTGTAGTTTCGGAGTCTGCTTTTAGTACAGGGAATAGGGTTTTCTCTGAGGTTAGAAGTCGACTAAAAAAAGATATTTTAGAAGCGTTAATGTGCATGAATGACTGAAAAGACGCTAATTATCGAATTCAGGATAAATATGCCGAAATTGCATATAATTAAGTAAGTTATATTTAATTTCACTACATTAATCACAATATTTTATTTTCGTACCTTTATAAAATTTTTTTAAAAATTGTACACGTAACAAGTTGTTCGTGTACAATTTTTAACTCCGCCTACTCGAAATTGAAATAGTCGATCCCAAACCCGGATAAAGGATGATGATTTATCTTTTTTTTCTAATTGTAAAAAATCAAAATGTTTTGAAAAATATATATTTAAAAAATTATTTACAAAATGTGTTTATATATATTTTTCTTAGGTTCTCATTTCTTAACAAATAAAATATTTTATAAATTTATTTGTTTTGAAAAACGTATATTTAAAAAAAAAATTAGATAATGCTTGTGTGTGTGTGTGTGTGTGTGTTTATTAATATAGTAGTTTATAAATTATAGTTATTATAATAATAAAAATTAATTAATTAATTTTGGACGAGCTGCGAGCTGAGCTTAGGCTCATCTCATCGAGCTGCTTGCCCAAAAACCAACGATCCACACCCGCTCGGCTCGTTGGTTCACGAGTCGAGAGCCGACTCTTGGAGCTTGTCCGAGTATGGGCCGAGACCTCTATAGAGATGACAACGGGATGGGGAACAGTACCTTAGACAGGGCGGGGCGGGGCACATTTCATTCCCCCACCCCCTCACTCTCCCTCTCCCTCTCCCTCTCCCTCTCCCTCTCTTTTTTTGTTAAAAAAAAAATTCAAATTAAAAAACAAATTCAAAATTTTAAAATCCTAAGCAAATAATGCTCAAACTAAGAGAGAGAGAGAGAGAGAGATGGTATGAAGATATAAGGTTTAGATTTTAGGGTTGCCTGCTAGTTGCGTTTTTTGTGATTTAGTAATTTGTAGTTTTTTTTTTTAATTCTTCACGAGGCGAAGCATCTCCGCCCCACCCCGACCCTAGACAGGGCGACGATCCCCTGCCCCCACCAACCCATCGGGGCGGAGCGCATTTTTTTTCCATAACTAGTTGGGAAAGAAAACCAGTTATCTATGTTTCTGTTATATTTTTTATTTAATTTTTTTATTATCTTATTGGGGAAATACAAAATCATAATTTTTTCCTTTTAAAATTAATAAAAATGTGGTCAAATTGATTTTTTTGGTTGACTAACGGAGAAATTAATAGAAAATGAACGGAAGGACGGTTTGCGCAATATGTATTTAAGAGTGAAAATACAAAAAATGAAAAGTATGAACATTTTAAGCAATAATATTGAAAGGTAAAAACGTTATGTGCTAATTACCCAAATAACAAATATAGTTGAAGTTTAAAAACACAAAATAACAAGTTATCTCATTCACCAATGAATTCACATAACCCAAAAGTAAAAAAAAATATGGCAAAAACACAAGTAAATTTCCTTTTCAACCCATTGATTCTTTTTCTTCGAGCCTTCAAATCTATAAAAATAATTAAATATAAATTAAAGTAATAGAAATATATGTAAAATATTTGTAATGTATTACTAGGACTCATTTCGATGGATTATATGTAACCAAAATGATTTCTGACGATTTTATTTACATGAAATTAGTTTTCGAATACTGTTAGGCTCCGTTTGATTGGCGATATTTTTCTTGGAAATAGGAAAATATTTTCCTACTTCCACTTTTTGACTGTTTGATATGCTAAATTTTCCACGGAAAATGTTTTCCTCCATTTTTTTAGGTACAACCCTTTAATGCATGAATGGTGGAAAATGTTTTCCAACCTTTTAGGTGAGAAAACATTTTCCAACTTTATTTTTTTTGAAGCAATGGCAACCAATTCTATCAACCATTGTAAAAAAAAATTCATTTTTGTTGACAATTTCTATACAAAACAAAGTCAAACGAATATAGTAATTTTTTCTAATTGTTTAAAATTTTTTTTTTTTACTTTTTGGTAATTGGAACAAATTCTTAACCCAATAGTAGAAAATATTATCACTTTAATGGACAATTTTCATAAAAAAGGAAGTCAAACGGATTTCAAACTTTCAACATTTTCCATGGAAAATTATACCAATCAAACACATTTAATTACAATTCCCCGTAAAACAAGTTCTAGGCAAATATTTTCCCTGGAATTCATTTTCTTTCCACCCTATTTTCCATGGTGCAATCAAACGGACCCTTAGTTTTTTTCTTTTTAATCTGCGCTTACTTTGAACTCCCTAGTTTTGATCCTTTTTTTTTTTTTTTTTGTATAAAATTCAGATAAAAGTAGTAGCAATAAGTTCTTCTCATAATAGCATAAATGAGCAAAAAGGGCATTATAATAATGTAGATTTACTGTTTGTTAGTCTTCAATGGCTGTAATCATAAGGGTCATGTATTCAATTGAGACTTTTAATGACTCTTTGGGAGTTAAAAAGTTTAGGGTATTTAATGTAAATTTTTGGAGACTCTCTAAAAGTATTGATGCATTCAATTGAGACTTTTATAAACTTCTAAAAAATCTCTAAAAGTCACGATATATTCAATTAAAACTCTTTAGAAGTTTCTATAAGTTTTGGGGTATTCGATTTTTTAAAACTTTTAGAGACTTTTATAGAAATCTCCACGGTACTAACTTTTAAACAGAAAGTACTATAATAAAATCTCAAAATTTGTCTATCACTAATCACAAGATTTTGAAAGACTTTCACATAAAACAAAAAAGAAATTAGAGTTATGATTAAAAGTTTTTTTTTTTTTGCTATTGATTATATTAGTTTCTATTTTTTTTTCTCTCTCTTATTGTTTATTTATATTTTCTATGAAAGAATTAAATTGTACTCTTATAAAAAAATTTCTTCTTCTTTTTCATTCATTTTTTCTGAAAAATATTTATTTTTAATTTAATTATAAAATTTTATATAGACTAATATATAATTAAATTCAAATATATATTTGTTATTTATTTTTTAGAGGTATATTATATTAATAATACTGATTATTAAATTTATTTTTTATATATATAATTATTATTGTTTATTTAATTAAGGTCTTAAGTTTTTATTATTTTTAAAATATTTTTTATCTTAAATGAAAATCTTTAAAAATCTTTTGAATTTTACAGAAGTCTCTAAAATGAAAGTTTATAAAAGTTTACAAAAGACTTTCACTAATTCCATACAAATTTCTAAAAACCCCATATAAGTCATTAATTAAAAAAAGTCCATACTAAGTAGATAATTAACAATTTAGTATGACCACCAATTTATAAATGATTTATAAATTTAGTTAAAATATAGCATTAACGTCAACCAGATATTTATATCTATTATTATTCATCTTTATAAATTGCCAAATGATGGCATAAGAAAAACTGCAATAACTTCGTTCATCTACGACCACTTCAAGCTTTTGTTAAAAGAGTTCTTAAATGGAAACTTTCGTTAGCAATGTGGAATAACACTGGGTGGAGACGTGGAGTGTATACTTCATTTTGTTGATGTTAACATTATGGACAAGGATTAAAGACTTAAATAGTTTTCCATCCTTTTGAAATTACTAGTTTTGGCCCGTGCAATGCACGGGTCGTGATATTTTTTGAGGTAAAACTATTTTGAAAGTTTGGTAAGTTTTCACATAGTTATTGTACAAATTGATATAATAATTAGTCAAATGACTCAAATGTCATAAGGATAATGTCAGCTACATAAGATATCATTAATTCTAAACTTTTTCCACAGCAAAAAGAAAATACAATCTAATGCATTGGCCACATTCTTCCATTATGTTTTCAGCAAAGAACATCACCAGAGCACTATAGCTGTTTAGTAGTTCTAGCCCTACCTTTCAACTCCTCATTGTGGTGATACAGAGGAACCTCATCTGACAAAATATCATATTTTGTGTGATGCAACACTTGCTCCCATGAACGAACTTTTTAAATATGGAAGTAACCATAACACGAGTAGACTTTTTCTTAGAAGACCAGCAGTTTCAAAAGCTCCTTTATATAGTAAAAAGTACATTTCACACACATATAGGCTGTATACTTACTAATGTTACATAAATTTCAAGATATTTTATTGTCTGCTAGTATTACCAAAAGACTAAATTTAATGTGTACATCATCTATTGCAAATAAGTTTGAAGTTGCTTGGGATACCAGTGAGGAAATCATACATTTTACCCCCACAAGATCAATCCAACAATGAAGCTATCTACATCATCACATATGAGCATCCCAACAAAAGGGAGTAACCAGAAACGGATTTTGAACAGACCTGATTCCATTGTCATGCATCAAAGTCCAGGGGCATCATAATCTACTCTTGATCCCGAGGAATCATAAAGCCATGCTTTTATTTTTCCATCAATGGCAGTAGAGAAGATAAACTGAAGATAAAAATAGAACCAGATTGCTATTTCTCATGTCATCAAATTATATAATTTAAGCTAAGCCTAAGAAGTTCATGCAAACATCAGTAATAGAAAAGGAAACAGAATTCTACTTGTGAGCACATTTACCTGAATATTCTCTTTATAGTGAGGACAGACAGAATATACAGGAGCTTCATGACCTTCAAATGTATACTGCTTGCGACCAGCAATAGCATCCCACACCCGTAACACAATAATCCTCTTAAAAACTAAGTGACATGCTACAAAACTTATAAGTGTTGTATTAATTCTTACATCTAAGTGTTGTATTAACAATGTAATTCTTACATCTAAGTGTTATATTAACAATGTAATTCTTACATCTAAGTGTTGTATTAATTCTCCAGATGGATTGTACGTATATATCTGAACAATGTGCTTCTAAAAAGAAAAACCTTCAAAAGCAGTGGTATAAAGACCTGTAATAATTCATCGATTGATTGTAATTCAAAGGCTGAAAGATGATTTTCCTCACCAAGTATAGATCTATCATCCATCAGGACCCCATATGCATTAATTAACAGATATGGTGGCATCTTTAACTAATGTTGTCTGAATGTGAATGGTAGTCAAGCAAGGATTTACTCCACATGTTTTAATTAAAAAATGGCAAAGAAGTGAGGAACTTAAAGATTCAAGAAAATACTCACTTGTAATGGCATTGAACAAGCTGATATATCCCAAACCTTGAAGTTTTTTAGTGCTAGCCTATCTCGGGAACCGACTTCCCAAATGCTAATGTCACCAACATTTGTTCCAACTACAAAGTAGATAATCTGCGGTCATGTATCAGAGATGAACATGAATTTCTCCTCTATAAAATTACATGATCTAGATGATTGTCTTGCCCAAAAATACAACTCAATCAGAACTTTTAAGCAGTTAAAAAGCAGAAGCAAAATGATAAAAATCAATTAAGGATCAACCTAGAAGAACAGTCTGTTGTTGAGGATGGAAGTCCATGCTCATAACATTAGATCCTTGGCTAAGGTTCTGTACAACAGTTTTAGGAAGGTAGTCAGGAGAATAAATATTGGGAGGATGAATAATTTTTTCCAATGATTGTAAATTGCAAAACTTAATCCTAATACATAGTTTGGCCTCTAAATAATCACAATTTACATCTAAACATTCAATAAGCCTTGGATTCCAGACAAACTTCAATTAAAACACATACCTTAGATTCAATTAAAGTTGTAAGCACAATTAAAAAAAAGTTTCCAAATAACACAACAACAAAGAAAAAATCAACCATAGAACTAATAAGATACTTGAGCTTCTGTGTAATTAGTTTGGAGCAAATCAAGGTACGTATCCCATTTGTTTCCAATTACCTATCAAAAACATGAAAATTTAAATCAAAAGATTACTTACATGAAGCCAAAATCTTTTACACAAAAATAAATAGATAAAAAAATAAAAATGATAAGCATATCAGGGTGAAGGTCGAAGAGGGTACCTTGGTCAAATTAATCAGCTTCAAATGAATAGAATCTCTGTCCATTTGAGTGAGACTTTGCCCCTGTTTACGTTCTTCATTATAATAAGTATATAGCCACTTAAAAAAAGGTTGTTGATCTTCTACAACAATGCATTGGGTTTTTGGCATGCCAATTCTTCAATAATGGGATACATCTTCTAATGGTACATTCTGCATCAATCATCATATAATTACAAGAAAATTTGAAAGTACAGACCTCAATAGCATCTCAAAAATTTCTTTACATTCTTCTGATAACATCATAGTTCCAACAAACTAACATTAATTTTCAACTTTTTACATGGAAAGTGCCTATAATGGTAATCGTATAATCCTTCATTCCTCATCCTTGAATTTAATAAGAATTATATAAAAAAACTGATGTTGGTGGTCACTGGTCAATAACAATTTGCCAAATATTTCTTTGTATGTTTTTGCAAGAAATAGTGCTAACTTTCTCGCAGGCATGCTCTGGCCCCATCTGAAAATAGAAGGAATGATATACTCTAAAATATTAAAAAATTAATCAAGAACCATTTTCTCTTTTGAGTACTAAGAAATTCGAAAGCAAAGACAGGGGTGCTAAAAGATTTATAAAATAAAAAGCTAGAAAAGAAAAGTAATCATTTACATGAAACATAAATAGGATACTATAGAAGAGAAAATGGGAGACCATGGACACAACGAAATAGAGATTAGAGATATTATTGATTTGGGAAATGAAGTGCTCAAATATTGGCTTGAAAAATTGTAATTCATATGGATACACTGAAATAAAAATAACGTGAATTATGATAGACTTCATCAGAGTTACCTCAGGAAGAAAACCCTGTAATACAGAGCAAACAATGCTGGAAAGATTTTCTCCTTGCTAGTTCACCAGTAGCCCCAATCACTGCTAAGAGAGTTAGATCTACCATCCTGATAATTGCTACTAAAGGATGGAGTTTGTCGCAAAGATAGAGGACATGTCAAGGAAGCCCCAATTTTTGTGCACTTGTCAAATTGAAAATTGGGTGCAGAAGTTTCTGCATGCTGAATGGAGGAATATGATGGGGATTCTGTTGGGAACCTACTTAATCAATGCGCAGCGGAAGTAAAGCAATTTCGATTCCCAAACAAGGATCTGCTTTATGTTTAGATAGAAACTGTGATAGAAATAATACCTTGATGAATTCTGCAAACTCTTTTGCTGATTCACGAACTCCAATGATCACGATCTACAATCCAAGCTGTCCAATTGTCCAGCCTCCAATGGTGATCCACACAGAGAATAAGAATGACGGCTAGGGTTTTCTTTTCTCGTGCTAGCAAGAATAATGAATAATCCATAACTGTTTTCAAACCCTAACAGCTTATTAATATAAGTCCAAACGGGCTGGCACATCTCTTAACTTAACCCGGTCCAATATTTAATTAATCAAATTAATTAAATCCGGTCCATGAATTAATTAATCCAATTAATTAATTCGGGCCTATTAATAAGCAACCCAATTAATTGATTATCCAACACTTGTCAATTAATTAATTGGTAAATATCATTCTTCTGATTCTCTTTTGTGTGTGACCCATTAGGTTCCCGATCACGATGTCTAACGACGTGAATTATTATTTTGATCTAATCAAAACTGATAAATTAAAATACCCATTTTAATTTATCATCAATTTACATTCGTTGTCCCAGATTGACATCTAGCAATGTGTCAGGGCAATACACGTGACGGGAAATGTCACGTGACATGACAAAACCAAACTTGTTCGTTTGTCGTGAAACTATAATCCCTTCGTCAATATGATCCGATCAATTACGAGATATGGACATGAGTCAATCTCAATTATCGATCATATCTTTTATCCTACTGTTAAGTCAATGTAAGTCGAAAACTCTTTTTCGACTTATGAGTTCACCTTGGCCAAGGATTTCATTATCAACTTAACTGGATGAAATGTAGATCATAATCTCTTACTATCTAAGAGTGACGAATCCTCTATTGATCATTCACAACCTTCATATGATTCTTGACATACCCGAATGATGCCGTATTAGCGACCATTGACAGAGCAACATCCGACATCACCAAAGCATGACTGTCCTCACATAAGGCACTATGATGACCTCAAGTCAAAGGACCAATTTCACTACCGAACGTTAGAGATTAACCACTGACACTCAGATAGTTTTCCATGTGGAATCTCTCAGCGGGTCTCCAATGTTTTGTTCTATAACAAAACATTCAAGTGTTCATTCAAGTGTCTCCACACTTTAGCTTGTAAGATCAACTACTTACTTCATAAGTAAGAAATAACACACGTGATGGTCTATCCATAATAACGATATCCGTAACTCGTTATTACATACGACCACTGACGATTTAAGATTCAGTCATATGTAATTTGTATCTCACAATCACAACTCCTTGTGATTAACAAATCATCAATACTTGAATCTACGGATTCTATTATTTAATTAATTAGAATATTAATTGAATTAAATAATAGATCTTGCCATAAATATGCATCGGTTATATATACATTAAAAGTGCTTATATCCAAAGTTGATTGGACCTAGGGCATAACACTTACAAACTCCCACTTGCACTAGATCCAATCCCTTATGTATCTTATACCATAAGAGTCTACATGACAATCATATTTATACTGCAACAACTCTTTGTCAATGGATCTGCAATTTAATAACTCGTGGGAATTCATTCTTTCTTTACGTCATTTCATCATATTATCTTTCCAATGAGATAATACAGCCTTAACACATGTTTGGATCAGTGATGAGACCTTAGTTCCCTCGTTTGCACGATGGCTCCATTATTATCACAATACAGAAGCATGTGATCAACAATGTTAGGAACTACTCCAAGTTCATTAATGAACACTTTGACCCAGACAACAACTTTTGTTGCTTTCTAAAGCAGTGATGTATAAGGCTTCTATTATTGAATCAGCGATGATTTTCGATTTGGAACCTTTCCAACATATCGCTTAAGAGTAAACCAATATCCTAATTGAAATATGCTATCATTCTAGTCCGACTAGAAGTTAGCATCAATGTGTCCATGAACTCCAGTTCATTTTCTCCATATAAAATCTTCTTAAGATTTTATCTATATAGATCTGGATGAGTTAAGCAATCTTATAGATCTATCTCTATAGATCAAGCTATTTCTCACATATCTATTATGAAGAAATTATTTAACAACCATAATTTCAACAATTGAAATATAAAGACGTCGTTTCCTGTTAATATGTCTCATACATATAATATTAGGAATACGACATTGCTCCCACTATCTTCTTTTAAACACACAATTCATTTTTGATATAATCAAACATTTTGACTTTTATATCAAATCGAATATTTCAGCTCCAAAAGGCTTATTTTAATTCATATTGAACTTTTCTTGTAAACTCATTTACAACCTATGGGTTCAATCCATTAGGCGGGTTGACCAAGGTCCAAACCTTGGTAACATTAAGTTCATATCGGATATCACAGCCTTATGTCATGTCAGCGAGTCAACACTTGACTTTGCTTATACATAATTTGTAGGTTCATCATCCTCGATTAGTAATACTAGATTAGTAATCATGGATTCTTATCTTCCAGAAGGTCGAATGATCCTACAAGATTTACATGGAGCTGTCGTATCCTCAGGAGTCTCCACTTCCTGATCAAGAGTATGTCCCTCAACACTTTGGGAACAGACTCAGGTTATCTACTTGGTTAACTATATCTGTGAATCCTTGAACTTTTTCAAGATTTACTCTACTCCCACTGTCCTCTTCTAGAATAAACATTTTCTCTAAGAGTATGACACGTCTTGAGATGAACTCCTTCTTCTCAATGAGATTATAGAATTGATATTCAATTGTCTCTTGAATATCCTACAAATATATATTTATCGAATTTAGTTTCAGATTTATCCGATTCAGTGCGCTTCACATAAGCGTCACTGCCCCAATCTTTCATATGAGAAAAGTGGGGCATTCTGTCTTTCCATAACTCGTATGGAGTTTGTTAACCGATTTAGATGGGACACGATTAGTGTGTGGCACGTGGCAATCAATGCATGATCTCAAAACGATTTTGAAGCATTTGCATGGCTTGTCCTTATTGCACTATATCTAATAGTACATGATTCCTCATTGCAAATACACAATTATGTTGCAATGCATGTAGAGAAATCCACTGCGAGATAATCACATTCTCTTTTAGATAGTCTAAAATTCTACATTTTAGATATTCTCCACATCGATCAAATCTTAGTGTGAGAATTTATTTACCTATTTGTTTCTCAATTTCTAGTTTGAATCCTTTGAACATTTCAAAAGTTTCATACTTGAATTTCATCAAATATACATGACCATTTCTGAAATAGCCGTCTAGTAAATGTGATGAGATAAGAGAAACTTTATCTAGCATTGATTGATATGTGTCCACATACATCACTATGTATTAGACTCAGTATTATGCAGATCTTTCTCCTTTTCAAGTAAAAGGAGATGTGGTCATTATGCCTAACAGACATATTTTGCATTTGTCAAATAATTCAAAAACATTTGACCCAAGTGTACATCTCCATGTAAGTTTGGAATTTCATTTTCATTTATATGACCAAATCTGCAATGCCAGATGTAGGTGTTATTCAGATTATCATTTTTATGCCTTTCGGTATCTATACTCATTATAGAATACTCAATGTTTAGAATATAAATGTCATTTTGTAATTTATCATAACCATTAAGATCTTATCAAGATAAAAGGAACAACAATTGACCTTAACATTAAAATAATTCATGTCCAAACATGAAATTTATTTAATGCTCTTGGTAGTGGCAAGAACAAAATAATATTTCTCTAATTCTAATATTAAGCCTAAAGGCAAAGGTAAGAAGTAGCTCATATAGGCAATGCAGCAACATTTGCTCATATTCAACGTACATGTCAACTTCTTCCCTTTTTGCAGTGATCTACTTCTGTTTAGTTTCTACATATTTATACAAATATGAGATCCATATCTAGTATCAAATACCCACGAAACTAATGAAGTAGATATAGACCTTGCAATTTTCTTTCGAATGACCTATCATTCCAAAATGATAATAATGGTCATTAGATTTGGTATTGTCCTTATTTGCTTTAACTGTCTTAATCATCTTAGATGTTTTCTTAAAACATCCTTTAGACTTCACTGGATGAATCTATGACTAACATTTGCCCATTATAATCATATATATCGGGCTTAACAGTCTTAAGGATGTTCAATAACTCAATAAGTGTGCATTCGAATTTATTCATGTTAAATTCATAATTAGTCATGAATAACATACTGGCAAAAATTGTAGAACCAAGTCATACTTAGTTCATTGTTCATGATTGAACTCAATTGAGACAACTTCTCAAAGTAGTCAACGTCTTCAGTACACCAGAACTGGCCGAAAACTCTTCTGCCATTATGCACTGGTATAGTTGCTAGGAAATCTCATATCTTTCCACACGTGATTATTTATCATTCAACACTTTGAGATGAAAATCATGTGTTAGCATTTATACTCTTATGTTGCTTTTGTAACTCAGGTGACATAGTCGCAAACATCACACGTGTTGCAGTACTATCGTCATAACTGTGTTTATTATAGCAGCCACCTCTTCCTTTATTGAGTCATCAACAAGTGTCTCTGGAAAGGGCTACTCAAGGACATAATCAATTATCATGCATGAGAACAATTCTCAGATTGCGGTGCCAATCAAGAAAACTTGGTTTGGTTGTTGGCATACAGTATGCCGCTCAAATACATATGGTTACTCAAGATTCAATAAATATGAATGACAAAAAGTAAAAGAATAATATATAAAAATGCATCAATTAATTTAACATGGTCTTTTATTAAATTAATTTCGCTCTCACTGTTTAACTCAAATTTATGACCCTCTCACATAAATTTATGGAATCCATACTTGATTCCCAGTGGGCTGGGATCCCATTTATTATATTAAAACCTTAAGTGTACTCAACAAATCTTAATAAAACATTTGGGTAGATACTATTATCAATTGTATCTCCATACAACTCCCAGATCATTAAGCGACAACTCTTTGTTTTCACACATCTTATGTGTTAGCTTAACATGCCTCCAAAAATCATCTCCTTGAGTGTACTCAACAAAAGATAAATTTTAGTTAAGTCAAACCCATCATTCAGAAATATCTAATATTTCATAGTGTCAAACATATCCCCAATAGACCAGCCTTGAGTGTACTCAACAAGCTGAGATCGATTTCGGACTCTCGTTTTTCACTATAATGATGGAAGACTAATATAAATATGACTCAATATTTTAACATGCCTCTAAAATTTATCTCCTTGAGTGTACTCAACAAAAGATAAATTTTAGTTAAGTCAAAACACATCATTCAGAAATATCTAATATTTCATAGTGCTAAACATATCCATAATAGACCAGCCTTGAGTGTACTCAACAAGCTGAGATCGATTTAGGATTCTAGTTTTTCACTATAATGATGGAAGGCGAATAAGAAAATGACTTAAATATTTTCAACGAGGGGTTTTGCATGCAAAGGTCTCATCGTAATAATTATATATATATTATTATACATCTAACATGCAAATAAACATACATATAATAGTGTGGACGATTATGGACTTATACTATCTAGTCTTCCCGAGCCATAAGGAAGACTAGTTGGTCAGCTCCTAGGGGGTATAGCATTTATTCATACAATGCTCCATCTCTATGGTCTCCTCCTCTTCTTGTATCTTCAATTAGTCCAGCTGCAACTTGTATCCTATACTAGTTGGCACGCATGCCTAAATAATATTGGACGTGCAGGCCCATAATAATAACGGACTCGCAGGTCCAAAATAAATTAGAGCTCGCAAGCCCATAAAACAACAAGAATAAAACTAACCATTCAACACATCCACATGGTCGAGTCCATAATCATCCACTAGTAAAACATTCATCATATAAATACATTCCTATATAATATCTAATATTATATGCAAACATGTTTCAAGTTTCTAGCAATTAAAGTCGTCTAAACTAATTTAGACAAATGGATCGGAATAATTAATTAATCAAATTAATCAATTAATTTAATTAGCGGGTATATTTAATTAAAATCAAATTTTAATTTTATATACCAAATTAGAATCTCATTCTAATTCCACTATTACATGGCGGAACTATTTAATTAAAATCAAATTTTAATTAAATATCAAATTAGAGTCCAACTCTAATTTCAAAGTTTTAAAATAAGATAATTTAATTAAAATCGAATTCTAATTAAATATCAAATAAGAGTCCAACTCTAATTTCAAAATTAAAGGCGATTGAATTTAATTTAAAATCAAATTTTAATTAAATATAAAATTAGAGTCAAACTCCAATTTCAAGATATTAAGGCGAACTTATTTAATTAAAATCAAATTTTAATTAAATACCAAATTAGAGTCCAACTCTAATTCAAAAAAGATTTTAGGGTGAGAAAATTTAATCAAAATCAAATTTCAATTAAATGTCAAATTAGAGTCCAACTCTAATTTCAAGAATATATTAGGGTGATATAATTTAATTAAAATCAAATTTTAATTAAATATTAGATTAGAGTCCAACTCTAATTTAATTGAATTACTATTTTAAATTAGGATAAAACTCCTAAATAAAATAAAATTCAATTTAGGGTCAAAATTTAATATTTAAGTTAAAATCCAATTTTAACGAAAATATAAAAAGTCGTCAATTTTAAATAAAATTTCAAACGGGTCATCATTGATAATATGGGTCAAAACCCATTTAAAATAAAATTAAAAACCATTTTAATAATTAAATTCAAAACCATTTTGAAAATTGCAAATCTGACCCAAGTTTAAAATTATAATAAGGGCCTTTCAATTTAAAAAATTTCAGAACAGGTCCCCTTTTTTAAAATTGCAAGTTTTGACCCTATAGTCATAATTTCAGGCGGGGCTTGCAATTTCGTAAATTGCAAGAGAGGCCCCCGCCTCCACTTCTTCATTTCCCGTCACAGAAACCCTAGAAATTTGCCCCCTCTTTTGCGGCGACCTGTACAGGAAAAACGGTCGCACCACCGGGGTATTGCTGCAGCGCACGGCGCTGTTGCAATAACCAGCAGCAGCGCCGTGCGCTGCTGCGTTTCCAGCAGCGGCGCTCGCCGCTGCAATTCGCAGCGACTGTGAGCGCCGCTGCAGCAGCAGCGACAGTCGCTGCTGCAACACCCAGACGCAGCAGCGACGGTCGCTGCTGCTTCCGGTTCGTGGGGCCGCTCCTGCCGCCATGGCCCGGTGGTGTCGCCGCCGGGTCCGGCCGCCCTTTTTTTTTTTTTTTTCTGTTCGATCCTATTATTTTAAGATCTTTTCAAAAACAGATTTTTGAAGATGAAAAATAATTTTCTAAATTGCTAGATTCAAGAAAAATTAAACAATTAACTTTTAACTGTTTAATCATGCAAATCAATTTCTAACAAACACAAAGTAGGCTCTGATACCACTGTTGGGAACCTACTTAATCATGCGCAGCGGAAGTAAAGCAATTTCGATTCCAAACAAGGATCTACATTGTGTTTAGATAGAAATTGTGTTTAGAATATAATACCTTGATGAATTCTGCAAACTCTTTTGCTGATTCACGAACTCCAATGATCACGATCTACAATCCAAGCTGTCCAATTGTCCAGCCTCCAATGGTGATCCACACAGAGAATAAGAATGACGGCTAGGGTTTTCTTTTCTCGTGCTAGCAAGAATAATGAATAATCCATTATGTTTTTCAAACCCTAACAGCCTATTAATATAAGTCCAAACGGGCTGGCCCATCTCTTAACTTAACCCGGTCCAATATTTAATTAATCAAATTAATTAAATCCGGTCCATGAATTAATTAATCCAATTAATTAATTCGGGCCTATTAATAAGCAACCCAATTAATTAAATATCCAACATTTGTCAATTAATTAATTGGTAAATCTCATTCTTCTGATTCTCTTTTGTGTGTGACCCATTAGGTTCCCGATCACGATGTCTAACGACGTGAATTATTATTTTGATCTAATCAAAACTGATAAATTAAAATACCCATTTTAATTTATCATCAATTTACATTCGTTGTCCCAAATTGACATCTAGCAATGTGTCGGGGCAATACATGTGACGGGAAATGTCACGTGACATGACAAAACCAAACTTGTTCGTTTGTCGTGAAACTATAATCCTTTCGTCAATATGATCCGATCAATTACGAGATATGGACATGAGTCAATCTCAATTATCGATCATATCTTTTATCCTACTGTTAAGTCAATGTAAGTCGAAAACTCTTTTCCAACTTATGAGTTCACCTGGCCAAGGATTTCATTATCAACTTAACTGGATGAAATGTAGATCATAATCTCTTACTATCTAAGAGTGACGAATCCTCTATTGTGAATCATTCACAACCTTCATATGAATCTTAACACACCCGAACGATGCCGTATCAGCGACTCTTGACAGAGCAACATCCAACACACCAAAATATGACGCGTTCCTCACAAAGGCACATGATGACCTAAAGTCAAAGGACCAATTTTCCACTACCGAAACGTTAGAGATTAACCAATGACACTCAGATGGTTTTCCATGTGGAATCTCTCAGCGGGTCTCCAATGTTTTTGTTCTATTTTACCAAAACATTCACGTGTTCATTCAAGTTTCTCCAACTCTTTAGCTTGTAAGATCAACTACTTACTTCAGAAGTAAGAAATGCCACACGTGATTGTCTATCCATAATAACGATATCCGTATCGTTATTACATACTACCACGGACGATTTAAGATTAACAGTCCATAAATTAATTTGATCTCCACCATCACAACTCTTTGTGATTAACAAATCATCAAGACTTGAATTCTAACGGATTCTATTTATTAATTAATTAGAATAATTAATTGAATTAAATTAATTTTTTTTTTTTTTTTGTGTATATGTATAATGAGTTATACACATTAAAAATGTTTAGTCCAAAGTTGATTGACCTAGGGCATAACACTTACAAACTCCTCCCACTTGCACTAGATCCCATTACTTATGTATCTTATACCAAAAGAGTCTACATGACACCTAATGTTTACACTGCGACAACTCTTTGTCAATGGATCCGCAATTTAATAATTCGTGGGAATTCGTTCTTTCTTTACGTCATTTTCATGTTTATCTTTCCAATGAGATCAACTGCTTAACAACATGTTTGGCATCACGTGATGAGACCTTAGTTCTTTCGTTTGCACGATGGCTCCAATATTATCACAATACAGAAGCATGTGAAATCAACAATGTTAGGAACAACTCCAAGTTAATTAATGAACACTTTGAACACCAGACCAAACAACTTTTTGTTGTTTTCTAAAGCAGTGATGTTTAAGGCTTCTATTATTGAATCAACGATTTTTTTTTTATATATTTTCATAATTCTTATGTTGCAGAATTCTAAGGATGATAACCAATATCCTAAATGATATATTCTATCATTCTAGTTTGACTAGAGTTTAGATCAATGTATCCATAACTCCCAGTTCATTTTCTCCATATAAAATTTCTTAAACTTTTATCTATATAGATCTGGATGAGTTAAGCAATCTTATAGATCTATCTCTATAGATCAAGCTATTTCTCACAATCTATTAATGAAGAAATTATTAACAACCATAATTTAACAATTGAAATACAAAGACGTCGTTTCCTGTTAATAATGTCTCATACATATATATTAGGAATACGACATTACTTCCACTATCTTCTTTTAAAACACAACAATCTCATTTTTGATAAATCAAACCCATTTTTTGACTTTTTATATCAAATCGAATATTTCAACTCCAAAAGGCTTTATTTTAATGCCATATTGAACTTTTCTGTAAACTCATTTACAACCTAATGGTTCAATCCATTGGGCGGGTTGACCAAAGTCCAGACCTTGGTAACATTAAGTTCATATCGGATATCATAGCCTTATGCCATGTCAGCGAGTCAACACTTGACTTTGCTTAATGCATAATTTGTAGGTTCATAATCCTCGATTAGTAATGCTATATTAGTAATCATGGATTCTTACCTTCCAGCAGGTCGAATGATCCTACAAGATTTACATGGAGCGTCGTGTCCTCAGGAGTCTTCACTTCCTGATCAAGAGTATGTCCTCAACACTTTGGGATCAGACTCAGGTTATCTATTTGGTTAACTATATCTGTGATCTTTGAACCTCTTTCAAGGTTTACTCTACTCCCACTGTCTTCTCCTAGAATAAACATTTTTTCTAGGAGTATGACATGTCTTGAGATGAACTCCTTCTTCTCGATGAGATTATAGAATTGATATCCAAATTGTCTCTTGAATATCCTACAAATATTGTGTATGAATTTAGTTTCAAACTTATCCGAGTCAGTGCGCTTCACATAAGCGTCACATCTCCAATCTTTCATATGAGAAGAAATGGGGCAAATTCTGTCTCTTCCATAACTCGTATGGGAGTTTTTGTTAAATCCTCTTTTTTGCTTTTTAACAAAAAAAAACCAAACGATTAGTGGCGTGGCACGTGGCAATTAGTGTATGATCTCAAAACGATTTTGAAATGTATTGCATGGATTGTCCTTATTGCACTATAATTTAATAGTAACATGATTCCTCATTTGGCAAACAACCATCTACGGGCAATGCCATGTGGAGAGATTCACTGCGAGAGAATCACATTCTTCTTTTAGATAATCTTAAATTCTACAATTTTAGATATTCTTCCACATTCGATCAAATCTTAGTGTGCAAATATATTCCTCTATTTGTTTCTCAATTTCTAGTTTGAATCCCTTGAACATTTCAAAAAGTTCATACTTGAATTTCATCAATATACATGACCATTTCTTAAATAGCCGTCTAGTAAATTGATGAGATAAAAGAAACTTTATCTAGCATTGATTGATATGTGTCCACATACATCACTATAGATTAGACTCAGTAATTACACAGATCTTTCTCCTTTTCTAGTAAAAGGAGATATGGTCATTATGCCTAACAGACATATTTTGCATTTGCTCCAAATGATTCCAAATCATTTGACCCAAGTGTACATCTCCATGTAAGTTTGGAATTTCATTTATATGACCAAATCTTCAATGCCAGATATAAGTGTTTAATTCGATTATCAATTTTCATACCTTTTGGTATCTATACTCATTATAAGAATACTCAATGTCTAGAATATAAATGTCATTTTGATTTACCATGACCATTAAGTTCTTATCAAGATAAAAGGACCAACAATTGTCCTTAACGATAAAATAATTCATGTCCAAACATGAAATTTAATTTAACTGCTCTTGGTAATGGAAAGAAAAAAACCATATTTCTCTAATTTAATATAAGCCTAAAGGCAAAGGTAAAAAGTAGCTCCTACAGGCAATGCAGTAACATTTGCTCATATTCAACGTACAGGTCAACTTCTTCCCTTTTTGCAGTGATCTGCTTATGTTTAGTTTCTGCATATTTATTTAAATATGAGATACATATCTGGTATCCAATACCCATGAAACTAATGAAAGTAGATATAAGCCTTGCAATTTTCTTTCAAATGACCTATCATTCCAAAAATGATAATAATGGTCATTAGATTTAGTATTGTCCTTGTTTGCTTTAACTGTCTTAGCCATCTTAATTGCTTTCCCAAAACATCCTTTAGACTTCCCTACAGGAATCTATGACTAAGATTTGCCCACTATTAACATAGATATTGGGCTTAACAGTCTTAAGCCATGTTTCAGAACTCATAAGTGTGCTTCGAATTTTGACTGTTAAATTCATAATTAGTCATGAATAACCTAATGGCAAAGATTGTAGAACCAAGTCATACTTGTTCATTGTTCATGATTGAACTCTATTGAGACAACTTCTCAAATCAGTCAACGTCTTCAGCGCACACCAGAACTGGCCGGAGACTCTTTTTGCCATTATACACTGGTATAGTTGCTAGGAAACCTCATATCTTTTCCACACGTGATTATTCATCCATTCACATTTGAGATGAAAAATCATGGTGTTAGCATCTATATTCTAGACTTTTTCTTAGAAGACCAGCGTTTCAAAAGCTCCTTTATATAGTCAAAAGTACATTTCACACACATATGGGCTGTATACTTGCTAATGTTACATAAATTTCAAGATATTTTATTGCCTGCTAGTATTACCAAAAGACTAAATTTAATGTGTACATCATCTATTGCAAATAAGTTTGAAGTTGCTCAGGATACCAGTGAGGAAAATCATACATTTTACCCCCACGGGATCAATCCAACAAAATGAAGCTATCTACATCATCACATATGAGCATCCCAACAAAAGGGAGTAACCAGAAACGGATTTTGAACGGACCTGATTCCATTGTAGTGCATCAAAGTCCAGGGGCATCATAATCTACTCTTGATCCCAAGGAATCATAAAGCCATGCTTTTATTTTTCCATCAATGGCAGTAGAGAAGATAAACTGAAGATAAAAATAGAACCAGATTGCTATTTCTCATGTCATCAAATTATATAATTTAAGCTAAGCCTAAGAAGTTCATGCAAACATCAGTAATAGAAAAGGAAACAGAATTCTACTTGTGAGCACATTTACCTGAATATTCTCTTTATAGTGAGGACAGACAGAATATACAGGAGCTTCATGACCTTCAAATGTATACTGCTTGCGACCAGCAATAGCATCCCACACCCGTAACACAATAATCCTCTTAAAAACTAAGTGACATGCTACAAAACTTATAAGTGTTGTATTAATTCTTACATCTAAGTGTTGTATTAACAATGTAATTCTTACATCTAAGTGTTATATTAACAATGTAATTCTTACATCTAATTATTGTATTAATTCTCCAGATGGATTGTACGTATATATCTGAACAATGTGCTTCTAAAAAGCAACACCTTCAAAAGTAGTGGTATAAAGACCAGTAATAATTCATCGATTGATTGTAATTCAAAGGCTGAAAGATGATTTTCCTCACCAAGTATAGATCTATCATCCATCAGGACCCCATATGCATTAATTAACAGATATGGTGGCATCTTTAACTAATGTTGTCTGAATGTGAATGGTAGTCAAGCAAGGATTTACTCCACATGTTTTAATTAAAAAATGGCAAAGAAGTGAGGAACTTAAAGATTCAAGAAAATACTCCCTTGTAATGGCATTGAACAAGCTGATATATCCCAAACCTTGAAGTTTTTTAGTGCTAGCCTATATCGGGAACCAACTTCCCAAATGCTAATGTCACCAACATTTGTTCCAACTACAAAGTAGATAATCTGCGGTCATGTATCAGAGATGAACATGAATTTCTCCTCTATAAAATTACATGATCTAGATGATTGTCTTGCCCAAAAATACAACTCAATCAGAACTTTTAAGCAGTTAAAAAGCAGAAGCAAAATGATAAAAATCAATTAAGGATCAACCTAGAAGAACAGTCTGTTGTTGAGGATGGAAGTCCATGCTCATAACATTAGATCCTTGGCTAAGGTTCTGTACAACAGTTTTAGGAAGGTAGTCAGGAGAATAAATATTGGGAGGATGAATAATTTTTTCCAATGATTGTAAATTGCAAAACTTAATCCTAATACATAGTTTGGCCTCTAAATAATCACAATTTACATCTAAACATTCAATAAGCCTTGGATTCCAGACAAACTTCAATTAAAACACATACCTTAGATTCAATTAAAGTTGTAAGCACAATTAAAAAAAAGTTTCCAAATAACACAACAACAAAGAAAAAATCAACCATAGAACTAATAAGATACTTGAGCTTCTGTGTAATTAGTTTGGAGCAAATCAAGGTACGTATCCCATTTGTTTCCAATTACCTATCAAAAACATGAAAATTTAAATCAAAAGATTACTTACATGAAGCCAAAATCTTTTACACAAAAATAAATAGATAAAAAAATAAAAATGATAAGCATATCAGGGTGAAGGTCGAAGAGGGTACCTTGGTCAAATTAATCAGCTTCAAATGAATAGAATCTCTGTCCATTTGAGTGAGACTTTGCCCCTGTTTACGTTCTTCATTATAATAAGTATATAGCCACTTAAAAAAAGGTTGTTGATCTTCTACAACAATGCATTGGGTTTTTGGCATGCCAATTCTTCAATAATGGGATACATCTTCTAATGGTACATTCTGCATCAATCATCATATAATTACAAGAAAATTTGAAAGTACAGACCTCAATAGCATCTCAAAAATTTCTTTACATTCTTCTGATAACATCATAGTTCCAACAAACTAACATTAATTTTCAACTTTTTACATGGAAAGTGCCTATAATGGTAATCGTATAATCCTTCATTCCTCATCCTTGAATTTAATAAGAATTATATAAAAAAACTGATGTTGGTGGTCACTGGTCAATAACAATTTGCCAAATATTTCTTTGTATGTTTTTGCAAGAAATAGTGCTAACTTTCTCGCAGGCATGCTCTGGCCCCATCTGAAAATAGAAGGAATGATATACTCTAAAATATTAAAAAATTAATCAAGAACCATTTTCTCTTTTGAGTACTAAGAAATTCGAAAGCAAAGACAGGGGTGCTAAAAGATTTATAAAATAAAAAGCTAGAAAAGAAAAGTAATCATTTACATGAAACATAAATAGGATACTATAGAAGAGAAAATGGGAGACCATGGACACAACGAAATAGAGATTAGAGATATTATTGATTTGGGAAATGAAGTGCTCAAA
The DNA here is from genome assembly GCA_019097785.1 of Fraxinus excelsior. Classification (NCBI taxonomy): domain Eukaryota; kingdom Viridiplantae; phylum Streptophyta; class Magnoliopsida; order Lamiales; family Oleaceae; genus Fraxinus; species Fraxinus excelsior. Next base: position 13,261,857 of record CM032642.1, read on the forward strand.
TATTGGCTTGAAAAATTGTAATTCATATGGATACACTGAAATAAAAATAACGTGAATTATGATAGACTTCATCAGAGTTACCTCAGGAAGAAAACCCTGTAATACAGAGCAAACAATGCTGGAAAGATTTTCTCCTTGCTAGTTCACCAGTAGCCCCAATCACTGCTAAGAGAGTTAGATCTACCATCCTGATAATTGCTACTAAAGGATGGAGTTTGTCGCAAAGATAGAGGACATGTCAAGGAAGCCCCAATTTTTGTGCACTTGTCAAATTGAAAATTGGGTGCAGAAGTTTCTGCATGCTGAATGGAGGAATATGATGGGGATTCTGTTGGGAACCTACTTAATCAATGCGCAGCGGAAGTAAAGCAATTTCGATTCCCAAACAAGGATCTGCTTTATGTTTAGATAGAAACTGTGATAGAAATAATACCTTGATGAATTCTGCAAACTCTTTTGCTGATTCACGAACTCCAATGATCACGATCTACAATCCAAGCTGTCCAATTGTCCAGCCTCCAATGGTGATCCACACAGAGAATAAGAATGACGGCTAGGGTTTTCTTTTCTCGTGCTAGCAAGAATAATGAATAATCCATAACTGTTTTCAAACCCTAACAGCTTATTAATATAAGTCCAAACGGGCTGGCCCATCTCTTAACTTAACCCGGTCCAATATTTAATTAATCAAATTAATTAAATCCGGTCCATGAATTAATTAATCCAATTAATTAATTCGGGCCTATTAATAAGCAACCCAATTAATTGATTATCCAACACTTGTCAATTAATTAATTGGTAAATATCATTCTTCTGATTCTCTTTTGTGTGTGACCCATTAGGTTCCCGATCACGATGTCTAACGACGTGAATTATTATTTTGATCTAATCAAAACTGATAAATTAAAATACCCATTTTAATTTATCATCAATTTACATTCGTTGTCCCAGATTGACATCTAGCAATGTGTCAGGGCAATACACGTGACGGGAAATGTCACGTGACATGACAAAACCAAACTTGTTCGTTTATCGTGAAACTATAATCCCTTCGTCAATATGATCCGATCAATTACGAGATATGGACATGAGTCAATCTCAATTATCGATCATATCTTTTATCCTACTGTTAAGTCAATGTAAGTCGAAAACCCTTTTCGACTTATGAGTTCACCTTGGTCAAGGATTTCATTATCAACTTAACTGGATGAAAATGTAGATCATAATCTCTTACTATCTAAGAGTGACGAATCCTCTATTGATCATTCACAACCTTCATATGATTCTTGACATACCCGAATGATGCCGTATTAGCGACCATTGACAGAGCAACATCCGACATCACCAAAGCATGACTGTCCTCACATAAGGCACTATGATGACCTCAAGTCAAAGGACCAATTTCACTACCGAACGTTAGAGATTAACCACTGACACTCAGATAGTTTTCCATGTGGAATCTCTCAGCGGGTCTCCAATGTTTTGTTCTATAACAAAACATTCACGTGTTCATTCAAGTGTCTCCACACTTTAGCTTGTAAGATCAACTACTTACTTCATAAGTAAGAAATGACACACGTGATGGTCTATCCATAATAACGATATCCGTATCTCGTTATTACATACGACCACGGACGATTTAAGATTCAGTCATATGTAATTTGTATCTCACAATCACAACTCTTTGTGATTAACAAATCACCAAAATTTGAATCTACGGATTCTATTATTTAATTAATTAGAATATTAATTCAATAATAAATCGTGCCATAAATATGCATCGGTTATATATACATTAAAAGTGCTTATGTCCAAAGTTGATTGGACCTAGGGCATAACACTTACAAACTCCCACTTGCACTAGATCCAATCCCTTATGTATCTTATACCATAAGAGTCTACATGACAATCATATTTATACTGCGACAACTCTTTGTCAATGGATCTGCAATTTAATAACTTGTGGGAATTCATTCTTTCTTTACGTCATTTCATTATATTATCTTTCCAATGAGATAATACTGCCTTAACACATGTTTGGATCAATGATGAGACCTTACTTCCCTCGTTTGCACGATGACTCCACTATTATCACAATACAGAAGCATGTGATCAACAATGTTAGGAATTACTCCAAGTTCATTAATGAACACTTTGACCCAGACAACAACTTTTGTTGCTTTCTAAAGCAGTGATGTATAAGGCTTCTATTATTGAATCAGCGATGATTTTCGATTTGGAACCTTTCCAACATATCGCTTAAGAGTAAACCAATATCCTAATTGAAATATGCTATCATTCTAGTCCGACTAGAAGTTAGCATCAATGTGTCCATGAACTCCAGTTCATTTTCTCCATATAAAATCTTCTTAAGATTTTATCTATATAGATCTGGATGAGTTAAGCAATCTTATAGATCTATCTCTATAGATCAAGCTATTTCTCACATATCTATTATGAAGAAATTATTTAACAACCATAATTTTAACAATTGAAATATAAAGACGTCGTTTCCTGTTAATATGTCTCATACATATAATATTAGGAATACGACATTGCTCCCACTATCTTCTTTTAAACACACAATTCATTTTTGATATAATCAAACATTTTGACTTTTATATCAAATCGAATATTTCAGCTCCAAAAGGCTTATTTTAATTCATATTGAACTTTTCTTGTAAACTCATTTACAACCTATGGGTTCAATCCATTAGGCGGGTTGACCAAGGTCCAAACCTTGGTAACATTAAGTTCATATCGGATATCACAGCCTTATGTCATGTCAGCGAGTCAACACTTGACTTTGCTTATACATAATTTGTAGGTTCATCATCCTCGATTAGTAATACTAGATTAGTAATCATGGATTCTTATCTTCCAGAAGGTCGAATGATCCTACAAGATTTACATGGAGCTGTCGTATCCTCAGGAGTCTCCACTTCCTGATCAAGAGTATGTCCCTCAACACTTTGGGAACAGACTCAGGTTATCTACTTGGTTAACTATATCTGTGAATCCTTGAACTTTTTCAAGATTTACTCTACTCCCACTGTCCTCTTCTAGAATAAACATTTTCTCTAAGAGTATGACACGTCTTGAGATGAACTCCTTCTTCTCAATGAGATTATAGAATTGATATTCAATTGTCTCTTGAATATCCTACAAATATATATTTATCGAATTTAGTTTCAGATTTATCCGATTCAGTGCGCTTCACATAAGCGTCACTGCCCCAATCTTTCATATGAGAAAAGTGGGGCATTCTGTCTTTCCATAACTCGTATGGAGTTTGTTAACCGATTTAGATGGGACACGATTAGTGTGTGGCACGTGGCAATCAATGCATGATCTCAAAACGATTTTGAAGCATTTGCATGGCTTGTCCTTATTGCACTATATCTAATAGTACATGATTCCTCATTGCAAATACACAATTATGTTGCAATGCATGTAGAGGAATCCACTGCGAGATAATCACATTCTCTTTTAGATAATCTAAAATTCTACATTTTAGATATTCTCCACATCGATCAAATCTTAGTGTGAGAATTTATTTACCTATTTGTTTCTCAATTTCTAGTTTGAATCCTTTGAACATTTCAAAAGTTTCATACTTGAATTTCATCAAATATACATGACCATTTCTGAAATAGCCGTCTAGTAAATGTGATGAGATAAGAGAAACTTTATCTAGCATTGATTGATATATGTCCACATACATCACTATGTATTAGACTCAGTAATTATACAGATCTTTCTCCTTTTCAAGTAAAAGGAGATATGGCCATTATGCCTATCAGACATGTTTTGCATTTGTCAAATGATTCCAAATCATTTGACCCAAGTGTACATCTCCATGTAAGTTTGGAATTGCATTTTCATTTATATGACCAAATCTGCAAGCCAGATATAGGTGTTATTCAGATTATCATTTTCATGCCTTTTGGTATCTATACTCATTATAGAATACTCAATGTTTAGAATATAAATGTCATTTTGTAATTTACCATAACCATTAAGATCTTATCAAGATTAAAAGGAACAACAATTGACCTTAACATTAAAATAATTCATGTCCAAACATGAAATTTATTTAATGCTCTTGGTAATGGCAAGAACAAAACAATATTTCTCTAATTCTAATATTAAGCCTAAAGGCAAAGGTAAGAAGTAGCTCATATAGGCAATGCAGCAACATTTGCTCATATTCAACGTACATGTCAACTTCTTCCCTTTTTGCAGTGATCTACTTCTGTTTAGTTTCTACATATTTATACAAATATGAGATCCATACCTAGTATCTAATACCCACGAAACTAATGAAGTAGATATAGACCTTGCAATTTTCTTTCGAATGACCTATCATTCCAAAATGATAATAATGGTCATTAGATTTGGTATTGTCCTTATTTGCTTTAACTGTCTTAATCATCTTAGATGTTTTCTTAAAACATCCTTTAGACTTCACTGGATGAATCTATGACTAACATTTGCCCATTATAATCATATATATCGGGCTTAACAGTCTTAAGCATGTTCAACAACTCAATAAGTGTGCATTCGAATTTATTCATGTTAAATTCATAATTAGTCATGAATAACCTACTGGCAAAAACTTGTAGAACCAAGTCATACTTAGTTCATTGTTCATGATTGAACTCAATTGAGACAACTTCTCAAAGTAGTCAACGTCTTCAGCACATCAGAACTGGCCGGAGACTCTTTTGCCATTATACACTGGTATAGTTGCTAGGAAATCTCATATCTTTCCACACGTGATTATTTATCATTCAACACTTTGAGATGAAAATCATGTGTTAGCATCTATACTCTTATGTTGCTTTTGTAACTCAGGTGACATAGTCGCAAACATCACACATGTTGCAGTACTATCGTCATCACTGCGTTTATTATAGCAGCCACCTCTTCCTTTATCGAGTCATCAACGAGTGTCTCTGGAAAGGGCTACTCAAGGACATAATCAATTATCATGCATGAGAACAATTCTCAGATTGCGGTGCCAATCAAGAAAACTTGGTTTGGTTGTTGGCATACAGTATGCCGCTCAAATACATATGGTTACTCAAGATTCAATAGATGTAAACGACGAAAAGTAAAAGAATAATATATAAAATGCATCAATTAATTTAACATGGTCTTTTATTAAATTAATTTCGCTCCCACTGTTTAACTCAAATTTATGACCCTCTCACATAAATTTATGGAATCCATACTTGATTCCCAGTGGGCTGGGATCCCATTTATTATATTAAAACCTTGAGTGTACTCAACAAATCTTAATAAAACATTTGGGTAGATACTATTATCAATTGTATCTCCATACAACTCCCAGATCATCAAGCTGACAACTCTTTGTCTTCACACATCTTATGTGTTAGCTTAACATGCCTCCAAAATTCATCTCCTTGAGTGTACTCAACAAAAGATAAATTTTAGTTAAGTCAAACCCATCATTCAGAAATATCTAATATTTCATAGTGTCAAACATATCCCCAATAGACCAGCCTTGAGTGTACTCAACAAGCTGAGATCGATTTCGGACTCTCATTTTTCACTATAATGATGGAAGGCTAATATAAATAAGACTTAATATTTTAACATGCCTCTAAAATTCATCTCCTTGAGTGTACTCAACAAAAGATAAATTTTAGTTAAGTCAAACCCATCATTCAGAAATATCTAATATTTCATAGTGCCAAACATATCCATAATAGACCAGCCTTGAGTGTACTCAACAAGCTGAGATCGATTTAGGATTCTAGTTTTTCACTATAATGATGGAAGGCGAAAAAGAAACTGACTTAATATTTTTTTTTAGCGAGGGGTTTTGCATGCAAAGGTCTCATCGTAATAATTATATATATCTTATTATACATCTAGCATGCAAATAAACATACATATAATAGTGTGGACGATTATGGACTTATACTATCTAGTCTTCCCGAGCCATAAGGAAGACTAGTTGGTCAGTTCCTAAGGGGTATAACATTGATTCATACAATGCTCCATCTCTATGGTCTCCTCCTCTTCTTGTGTCTTCAATTAGTCCAGCTGTAACTTGTATCCTATACTAGTTGGCACGCAGGCCTAAACAATATTGGACGCGCAGGCCCATAATAATAACGGACTCGCAGGTCCAAAAATAAATTAGAGCTCGCAGGCCCATAATAACAACAAGAATAAAACTAACCATTCAACACATCCACATGGTCGAGTCCATAATCATCCACTAGTAAAACATTCATCATATAAATGCATTCCTATATATATAATATCTAATATTATATGCAAACATGTTTCAAGTTTCTAGCAATTAAAGTCGTCTAAACTAATTTAGACAAATGGATCGGAACAATTAAATAAATAATTAATTAATCAAATTAATTAATTAATTTAATTAGCGGGTATATGTAATTAAAATCAAATTTTAATTATATATACCAAATTAGAATCTCATTCTAATTTCACTATTACAGGGCGGAACTATTTTAATTAAAATCAAATTTTAATTAAATATAAAATTAGTGTCCAACTCTAATTTCAAAGTTTTAAAGTAAGATAATTTAATTAAAATCGAATTCTAATTAAATATCAAATAAGAGTCCAACTCTAATTTCAAAACTTAAGGCGATTAAATTTAATTTAAAATCAAATTTTAATTAAATATAAAATTAGAGTCAAACTCCAATTCCAAGATATTAGGGCGAACTTATTTAATTAAAATCAAATTTTAATTAAATACAAAATTAGAGTCCAACTCTAATTCCAAGAAAAGTTTTAGGGCGAGACAATTTAATTAAAATCAAATTTCAATTAAAAATGTCAAATTAGAGTCCAACTCTAATTTCAAGAAAGTATTAGGGTGGGTAATTTAATTAAAATCAAATTTTAATCAAACACTAAATTAAAGTCCAACTCTAATTCAAATTAAATTAACATTTTAATTTAGGATAAAACTCCTAATTAAAATAAAATTCAATTTAGGGTCAATGTTTAATATTTAAGTTAAAATCCGATTTTAACGAAAATATAAAAGGTCGTCAATTTAAAATAAGATTTTAAACTGGTCAAAATTGAGATTTTAGGTCAAACCCATTTTAAAATCAAATTTAAAACCATTTTAATATTTAAATTCAAAACTCTTTTGAAATTTGCAATTCTGACCCAAGTTTAAAATTAAAAAGGCAGCCCCTCAATTTCGAAAATTGCATGACAGGGCCTCCATTTAAAAATTGCAAAATTGACCCTTTTCCATAATTGCAGACGGGGGCTTGCAATGTTACAAATTGCAGGAGAGGCCCCCGCCTCCAAACACCCAAATCGACTGAAAACCTAGAATCTAAAACCGCCCCATTTCTCTTGGATTCCGGCGCCGACACTTCCTCTATGAAGGAACGGCGGTGCGCCGCCGCTGTCACACAGCGGGACGCACCGCTGGGCACGGCAGCAGCGCACAGCGCTGTTGCTACAACCAGCAGCAGCGCCGCGCGCTGCTGCGATTTCTAGCAGCGGCGTTCGCCGCTGCAGCAGCAGCGACTGTCGCTGCTGCAGCAACGCAGCAGCGACCGTCGCTGCTGTTTCCGAACCGTCCGGCGCGCAGCCGCCCGTTTCAGGCGGTTGGTGCCGCCACGTCCGGTGCCGTCGCCCCACAGCCACATTTTCAGATCCAAAATTTAACCAAAAAATTATTTTCCTTTCCAAAACAGATTTTCGAAGATGGAAAATAATTTTCTAAATTGCTAGATTCAAGAAAAAAAAATTAAACAATTAACTTTTAACTGTTTAATCATGCAAATCAATTTCTAACAAACACAAAGTAGGCTCTGATACCACTGTTGGGAACCTACTTAATCAATGCGCAGCGGAAGTAAAGCAATTTCGATTCCCAAACAAGGATCTGCTTTATGTTTAGATAGAAACTGTGATAGAAATAATACCTTGATGAATTCTGCAAACTCTTTTGCTGATTCACGAACTCCAATGATCACGATCTACAATCCAAGCTGTCCAATTGTCCAGCCTCCAATGGTGATCCACACAGAGAATAAGAATGACGGCTAGGGTTTTCTTTTCTCGTGCTAGCAAGAATAATGAATAATCCATAACTGTTTTCAAACCCTAACAGCTTATTAATATAAGTCCAAACGGGCTGGCACATCTCTTAACTTAACCCGGTCCAATATTTAATTAATCAAATTAATTAAATCCGGTCCATGAATTAATTAATCCAATTAATTAATTCGGGCCTATTAATAAGCAACCCAATTAATTGATTATCCAACACTTGTCAATTAATTAATTGGTAAATATCATTCTTCTGATTCTCTTTTGTGTGTGACCCATTAGGTTCCCGATCACGATGTCTAACGACGTGAATTATTATTTTGATCTAATCAAAACTGATAAATTAAAATACCCATTTTAATTTATCATCAATTTACATTCGTTGTCCCAGATTGACATCTAGCAATGTGTCAGGGCAATACATGTGACGGGAAATGTCACGTGACATGACAAAACCAAACTTGTTCGTTTGTCGTGAAACTATAATCCCTTCGTCAATATGATCCGATCAATTACGAGATATGGACATGAGTCAATCTCAATTATCGATCATATCTTTTATCCTACTGTTAAGTCAATGTAAGTCGAAAACCCTTTTCGACTTATGAGTTCACCTTGGTCAAGGATTTCATTATCAACTTAACTGGATGAAAATGTAGATCATAATCTCTTACTATCTAAGAGTGACGAATCCTCTATTGATCATTCACAACCTTCATATGATTCTTGACATACCCGAATGATGCCGTATTAGCGACCATTGACAGAGCAACATCCGACATCACCAAAGCATGACTGTCCTCACATAAGGCACTATGATGACCTCAAGTCAAAGGACCAATTTCACTACCGAACGTTAGAGATTAACCACTGACACTCAGATAGTTTTCCATGTGGAATCTCTCAGCGGGTCTCCAATGTTTTGTTCTATAACAAAACATTCACGTGTTCATTCAAGTGTCTCCACACTTTAGCTTGTAAGATCAACTACTTACTTCATAAGTAAGAAATGACACACGTGATGGTCTATCCATAATAACGATATCCGTATCTCGTTATTACATACGACCACGGACGATTTAAGATTCAGTCATATGTAATTTGTATCTCACAATCACAACTCTTTGTGATTAACAAATCACCAAAATTTGAATCTACGGATTCTATTATTTAATTAATTAGAATATTAATTCAATAATAAATCGTGCCATAAATATGCATCGGTTATATATACATTAAAAGTGCTTATGTCCAAAGTTGATTGGACCTAGGGCATAACACTTACAGATTCTGCAACAATGTTCACTCTGCTGGCGTTGGAAGGTTGACAATATGTAGAATTTCCTTCTGGCTGTGAACTCGATTCTTTCCCTCCATCATAATCTGCATCGATTTATCAATTGCATCAACAATTTCATTGGCCGCATATATTTTTTAAAAATGAACTTAATAGAAAACTACAATCATCAAGTTACATAGTTAATACTCTATGCCGCTAAAAAAAACTCAAAATGATACAAAACATTTCAGTTGTACAATTAATGCTGCTTTAGCTTTGAAAATTGCAAGAAACATGGTACAAGTTGTTATAAAGTTTGGTAAATCAAGTTTTCATTGGTCCATCTAATGAGAAAGACTCACAAGACAATCAGTCACAATCTCATATGTCATCAAGCCAAACACTCGTGTATACTATGCTACCTAGTATTCTTTCCAGCAGAAGTAGTGAACTTTAACAAAATGTGGGGATTTATACATGAAAAAGTAAGTACTTCCATGCTAATTATTCTAACCAAACACACAGATTTCTTATGTGTTTGCTTCCAACCAAACACACAGATTTCAAATTCAACAGGACAATTACCAGAGCCCAGTGACGGACCCAGGATTTTGAGTCAGCACGGGCGGCCGTGGATCGTCGACCGTTGTTAATAATAAAATATTAGGAGCCCCGTTTGATGTCCTTTTTTTTTTTTTTTTGGGCAAAAAATGCATTTTATGATAGTAGTTTAATGGATAACATGTGGTTAAAAATAAGGAAAAGTTTTGAATTTTAATGTAATATTATTTTATTGAAAAATGTGCTGTTGAAAGAAAAAAATAAAAATGTATTTTGAAAAAATAAAAAAAAATCAAATAATGTCTAAAATTTAAATATAATAATTATTTTGTTCAAATTGAACATATATAATTTTGTTGTAAAAATTATCAATATTCACCAAATGATATTGGGGCCAAGTTTTGTATAATTCAAAATAAGATCACGGGTTCAAATTTTTAAAATTGCATTAAGCCTTCCAAAATATAACATATATTATTCTTGTAAGATTATTATCAAATCCAATGTGTGTCACAGTGGTCAAAGCCTCAACATTCAAAACAGTGGTCACGGTTTCGAGTCTTCCCTTCCCAATTAATTTTGGTTCAAAACTTCAAATTAAAGAATTAAAAATTTTCACAATAAAAATGGTGGAAATTGACTCGAAACCGGGACTTCCTATATGCAAAAAGGAGCTCCAACCAGCTGAGCTACTAGGAATGTTAAGAAGTAAAACAAATTACCAAGTATATATTCTAAAACTTTTATCAGAAGTAAAAAAAAAAAAAATTCTTTCCGGCGGATCCAGCATGGGCGGCCGCCGGGGCTGGCCGGGTGCTGGGTCCGCCACTGCCAGAGCCCCTTTAATTGCACAAACATATGCATACATGTATTAGATCTCAGTGGAGTTTTCTGATTATTTGTTAGCTTTAACATAAAATTATAGGAAAGAAAGGTAAAGTGGATAGTATGGAGAAGAAGCTTTGATACACACGAAATTATGAATTTTTTTCATCAATAAGTTACCTATTTCTTCAGCATCTCGACTGCATTTATCTCATAAGAAACTTGAGCATCCATCCGTGCAGGCATGGAAGCTATATCATCAGGTGATGCTTTTTCCATCTTCTCACTAATCTATGCCATCTCCTCCGTACGGGTATGCTTAAACTGTTTTGCAGCTTGCTTCAAATCTTCTGGCCTCAAGCTTTTCATGTTTTCAGAAGCCATTCTCATTAGATCCGGATTGGACATCATCTGCATTGCAACAATTAATGACAGCCAGCAGCGAGAAATGAACTAAAGAACAAATGAAAATTAGAACTAAGAACCTACTTGACGAAGAATCAAACATCTCAACTAGCATTCAACCATTGCATGCCTATATACCACCAACTCGTACAAGTAGTCTTGGCTAGCTATCTTATATCAATGACTCAACATTCCCATTCCACTGCCGCAGTTCCTTATTATGGTTGGTTACTACATTTAAATTTTCATAATACCTATACTATATGGCTACATTAACAATGTAGCAAGACACCTCATTCCACATCAAATTACAATCTCCAGTTATATTTCATTTCGAAATCTATTCTTTGAAAGTAATAGGGAGGTTATCCTACGAGTTCCAATATTTGGTTCTTTATTGTTTTTCTTTTCTATTTCTTAATAACCAAGCCAAGCACCACCATATTCATGGTTTGGAATTCATAAGTACAAAGTAGCAGTGGTCTAAAACTTATTCCAGAAACACCAAGGAAGTTCATAGAAATATTCTTTTCAAGTGCAATGAAATTCCCTCTTTTTGTGACTTATATATACTGGCAATTCACAAGAGAAAAATTCAATATCCGTGGTCCACCATCCAATATAAAAAGAAAAATACTGAACAAATTCTCCTAGAGGAAATACAATAAAAAAAGCAAAAATAAGTTGAATATAAATTACCTTAGCTATCAACGAACTTTATAAATATGTAATGGGGATGTAGGAAATATTCATTGGAAGCAATATCTACTGCAATTTTTCGTCTGTATATATCCATTTTGTCTGATGAAACTGATGCTAGTGAGTGTCCTAAAATGAAGCATTCTATATATTTCAGCACAAAAACTCCACAATTAGACCTGAAATAACATAGTATTAGATTATGTTAGTAATGTTAGTATGAAGTAAATTCAACAATAAATGTAATAGTATAGTAATTAGTATGTTAAATACTTACCCATTCTTTCTGCAAGTAAGACAAGGTATAATATGCATCTCCATTTTTTTGTTTTTATATTTTCTCACGTCCTGTTTGTTAGAAGATGTCAATAATGTTTGAATGTCGTTAAATGTTCCTTTTGCATGTAATCTTACTTCATTCGGTGTGTGATAGTTTTGGCTACAATCATATATTTGAAATTTCCATTGACGTATATCCACCAGATAAAGTTATCAATTGTTCACCGACACTGAACATGAAATTAGTAAATAATTGCATGTTGTTCATGGAATTCCCATCACTAGTAAAAGACCCTTTACGTATTGTTGGAAAACAACAGAGTTTGGCGGATCTCCACTTTCAAGTCCTTGTGTCATACTTTGTTGCCATTTCATATAACGAGTAGATTCTTCTTCGAATGAAAAATCTAGGATAGCATACTCTTTAGAGATGCGAGGGGATCCGTTGCGAATAAGGCATCTCAACAACATTAATTCTGTGTTAATAATCTAATGAAATAGATAGAGTAAACATTAGATACGTTAAATATGGACTATAATTATTAGTATAATTCGTAAATTTAAATAACCGCAACATGGAGATTTTTGGATGTATCTTGTATATCCTTTAACATATCTCGTCCATATTTGTGTCCACTTCCATCATCCCAAAATTCACTGTATAACAAAATTTGAATTAAATTGAATAAAATGCAATAAGAATTGTGATATATAAACAAATAAAGTAGAAATGGATTCTTTACCGAGATGAATTCTTCTCTATCCAATCTCTAATAGTTATGTACTTATCCATATGAAAGTCTTCTAAAGAGTGTTTGGATGACGATGAAGATTGACCGGCTTCCTTTGAATGTTTTTTCATTGTGGGTAAATCTTCAACATCGTGAACTTGTTGAGAGATTGAATGATGCACAAGTTGATCATCATGAATTGTGCTCTTATAGATAGAAATATTTTGTTGTAGATAGCTTATAATAACTTCCATATTGGATTTCCAAGCAGATAAATGATCCATCACGTTCTTATTCTGTTTATCAATATAAGATTTGATTGAATCTATGCTGGCATCTATATATGATCGCATGGATTGGATGTCTTCATGGTGATTTTGTTGCGATTGTTGTTGTTCGAATAGTTATCTTTAGTTATCAAAAATTGTTTGGTATTGAGCTTCGTGCTTTTCTGATTCTTGAACCATGTCTGCATTTAAATTATCGTACAAAACAGCCACTTCCGATACTAAATGTTGCTTATAAATGGTAAACAGTTCATCCATGTACTCTGGCTCAAATTCAAACGGAGTACCTGGAACATTTGTTTGCTGCTCATGTGTTGTATTATGTGGGATTTCTGTTGCTACATCATCGAATTCCCCACTGGCAATAGCATCTAATACATGTTTTTGATTATCAGGTGGCAGGGAGAGTGTTGTATACCACAATGTTTCAAATTCTTCTTTCATAGGTGTTAGCACTGCAACTAGTTGAATCTATAATCACAATAAAAGATTGGAGTTATATACTTGACTTTTGAAAACAAACAGTGTAATAAATATATAATATTAAAAAAGTAAATATATATTGGATTGTGAAATACCTCTTCAGTGGTCAAAGAAGCTAAAAATTCTCTCGCTATTTTTTCAATTAAGTATTTGTTTGGTTTCCATCTATATAGTCTTGGACATTGTAATGTTCTGTATTTACGCCAACTAAATTGTTGTCCAATATTTGGAAAAGTTTCATATATCCAACACTATAAAATTATTGGAAATTAATATTATACTTATAATATATATTATAAATGAAGAATTAAAAAATATATAAATGAAATACCTGGAACGCAAGTGGAAATCCATGTATTGAATATTTATGATTTGTTTGTTGGTTGTGCTGCATTCTCCGTGATCGTTCTTGCAATGAGTTCAACAAAACAAAATATGATATACGTCCCCATGGATAAATAAGAAATTCTTCGAGGTGCTCAGTCATACCCAATGTTTTATAATCAATGTACATCCCAACTGGTTTTAAAATACATTCTACTAACATGACCAATCCTAGTTTAAATTTATCCTCCCCATTTTCACACATATGAAATGCTTCGGAAAGCATTACCATAGTAATTCTAGTTGTTCCATGAAAGTAAGCATTTCTTAGTCGTTGGTTGCTCAAGTTAAGTTCTACAGACACTTCATGACAAGGTAATCCAATCAGAAGACAAAATTCTTTCATGCCGAATCTAGCAAAATGATTACCTAATTTCACCCATATTTCATTTGTTTTTCCAGAATCAATAATCCTCAGTATGAATTCGTGTATCAATCTGCTACAGAACTGTTGTTTTTATGGTTTATAGATAGCTCCATAAAGAAATCCATGAAAGTTACTGGAAAATACTAAAGCTTGTTTTTCTTCATCAATAAGTTCAATAAAATCTGTAATATACCTATACATTGGAAATTGGGTGATGGTAGCGGAGAACCATTGATTTGGGAAAACAATATATTCAAGAGATATCTGCAAAAATTAATAAATTCCACATATAAAGTATATATTTAAAAAAAAAAATTATACCGGAGGTTCGAAACCTCCGTGGCGGAGGGTTCGAACATCCGCGGAAGATGGAAAGATAGGTTGTAGAAGATAATATAATTTATAATTATTTAGCTATTAATTATTTTAAAAATATATATTATATTTATATAATTAAATTTTAAATGTTTATTATAGTTATTAAGTAGGTGATATTAAATTATGTTAATAGAATTACTTTAGCTATTAATTATTTTAAAAATAAATATTCTATTTTGATAATGAAAAATGAGATAATATAATAAAATGTATTAAGAAGTAATTATATCATAATAAATATAATCAAAACTATATTATATATATATTTTTTATAGTATATAAATGTTTAAGATTAAATATTTTAGATGTGACATTTTTTTGAAATTATATGTAATCAAAACTATATTATATATATTTATTATAATATATAAATGTTTAAGATTAAATATTTTAGATGTGAGTATTTATATTTTAATAATATTTAATTTAGATGAAATATACAAAACAGAAGACTATTTTATTCATAAAATCATCATAAACTTTACATATCGTCAAAAATTATCTGTAAAACTGCATCAAAACTATTTGTAAACAGATGTAGAACTACATTAACAAAAATACGATATAACATCTTGGAATTATAGAAGTCACGTTACTTCTCAAAAAATGACATCTTTCCATCTTTCAGTTGTCTTCTGTGTTTGCTAGCAAAAAGTATTGTATCTTTTCATTTTGGATTTTCTCTGGAATCATCATCACTCTTCAATTTCTTCTTCAAACCAGTTTCAAATGTCTCGTCTGTAATTTGAAACAAAGCTTTCTTTCGTTTACCTTTTGTAGTTGATTTGGTTGGATTATCATTTGTGATCGTTCTTGAATCACTGGTTGCAGGAGAATCCAACTTCATGTTTGTATCTGTGTTCGAAGAACTAACATTTGGGGAAGAGAATATGATTTCGTATCTGTATTATGGTGGATTCTGTCTCTTCAGTGTTGCTTTCAAATAAAAAATTTGTTCTTCTTGATTCCCAGTGATTATCACGTCACTGATTATGGAGTTCTGTATTTAAATTATATATTTTTATATAAGCAAAAATTTATTAAGAACACAATTGTAATCGTAGTATTTGAGTTTTACATGTTTGATATGATTCATTATTTCTGTAGTGTTAGCTTCCTATAATGTTTTAGTCATTTCACCTATCATGCTTGCGTCCAATCCTCCTTGATTCATCTTGAAGATGTATAAAAATATTTGCTCTGTATAAATAAATTAATGAAATTATATAGTACATGGTTTTTTTAAAATATACGAAATTAGTAGATTGTGAAGCCACAATGTCAAAAGTATATATACATTAGTTGAAGTAACAAAGAGGATACAATAGCGGATGATAACGTTCCTTATAATTTTTACATTCGTAAAAAACAAAATCCCAAAACGACATCTTCACCTATTTTAGTGTTAAAAGTAAGAACTTATTTTTAAGTGGAAAACTTCTACATGGAAGTTTTATACGCAGTCGGTGAGGTTGTTTTTTTTATAAAACAAAAAGTAAACTTCATTCATATTTTTTTGAGCATGCGGAGATTGGTGTGTCGCTGCTTTGAGAACATTTGTGAGATTTTTTTGGTGCCTTCGTATCTGTTTGAACAGTATCATCTGATCAGAAGAGAGACCTTTTTGGATTTGTTACAATTACTTCCTGTGTATTTCCAAACACTTCAGTAATTGAGCTACGTGGCTTTCCTTTGCTTTTTGTAGCTTTGTTGTCTATGTTTTCTTTCAAGTCAGCTGAATTTCTCACAGTAATTGTGTTAGCCAAAGGATTTATATCATTCGCTGGAATCAAAGGTTGGTTTTCAATGATTGTCCCTGAAGAGTTAAATGCAAAGATAATTTCAAAATGGGATTTAGAAGGATTTTGCCACTTTTGTGTTACTTTCAGATAAAATAATAAATTTGTGTCACTTTCAGTTTTCATGAAAGTCTTGATGTCTACTCTGATTCCTGCAATAGGATAAATATGTTTAAATAGGAAATACTCAAGTGTAAACAAAATAATATTTACGCAAGTTACAACTTCGATTTTACCTCTTCGAAATGGATCATTATGGCATTACCAGTAGTGTGTAGTAATATTTCTGCAGCGTTTCCTATGATACTTGCATTTAACGATCCAGGTTTGTCTTGTAGGTGTATCAAAGCATTTGCTCTGGAAATGAATTATTTGAAAAGTATATATTATGTAAGTTTTGAACTATGTTGTAGTATTAGCTAAAATTTCAATATATAGTGAACAGTGTAAATTACCTTGGAATAGCTTTTGCATGTTCAGACTTACAGAATCGACATTTGTGAACTTCTTCAAAGTCTGCATTGGATAATTTGTTGCAGTTGTCACAAGACATGTACCAAAACTTTTGATTTGTTGAAGTGATCTTCCAACGTGCCTTTACTCAATAGAATTTTTTCTGGAAAAAAAAAACAAAATATTAATGTTTTAAATAAATGTAAAAAATAGTGACATGTACTTGTAAAATATAGAACTATATTAGATGAAATGACTTAGTACTCCTGGATAAACTTCCAGTAACTCAACAATCGGTGTGAATTTCTCATCGGTTGGAGGCAATACTTTCGGTGGACTCACAGCAACAAAAGGCTTATTTTTTTGTAAGTGTGTCCAAGTGCTGTAAGAAGTAAAAAGAAATTTAGTTATAAAAATCATGACTAATGTTTTTTTATGTTTGGTTATTATTTTAAGTACCAGTTTTTGTAATCTGCAATGGCCAACATGCCAGAATTGATGAAGAAGGTACTGTTGGCTTTGGTTGATAGAGTGATACATGCGAAAGTGAATAAAAAATATGTAATATATGAGTGAGCAATTTTGGAAAACTGTAAATGAATTTGGACAAGAAAAATTTCGGATTAGTATTTATACCATTGAACGAAGAGACCTTAAGATTAGTAGCCCATATGACTGGTCTGTTGGCTAAGTTTGCAGCAATTGTAAGGCATTCTCGTTCGACGAAACTGTCCCATAGGGTTAGTATCACGGTTTGGAATTCTTTATCTATTAACGTGATATCTTGGAAAGTAGCCTCGATACCAAAATGGGTTTAGATAATTATTTTTTGTCTAATATCTACGGCTACACCTATAACACCCGAAAAACAAATGTTATGATTTGATTTATTTTGTATGTAATATATTTGGAAATCATATTTATAACAGTAGAATATTTGATAGGAGTTTTACTGATGTTGTTTTTATCCATATGCTGTTCTAACTCATGAAATGGAGTAAGTTGGTATTGTGAGAAAATGAAGTTTAGGTTGTTCTCATGCAATTCTTCAATTTTAGTTCTTCCTGTTATCGTCCGAACTTTTTGATCAGGTGAACTTTTAAACTGACTTATGTTCTCCTTTACTGTTGCATTTGAAACAATATATGTTTTCCCTAATTCAAGCTGGTCATTAAGCGCAGTAATATTTGTATCATACAAAGTTGTTGTAACCTCGTTACCCTGTATAACAAAAAACGTGAAATTTCTTACAAAGTATACATGCATATTAATTAAAAGTAAAAAGTCATTTAACTCTTAAAATCTATGTACCTCTAAATCCATGAGAACAATAGTTTGATATCTAGTACTGGAATTGCGAGCCATATTTGGTGATTGCTTTCCGATGATGACTACTTTTGCAGACCAAGTAGTTTCAGAAATTGCAATTCGTGGGATGAGTTTATAGTGTGCAACTATGTTTGAGAGAAGTGAAATATATGCTGTGTGTTTGATATGTAAAATCTGAAGTATAAAGTGAGTATTTATAGAAGATATAGGAAGTCAAATAGATCTTTTGAGTTGAATAAATAATTTATTACTTTGAGTCTATAATAACTCAAAAAATGTTCGAGAAAATAATGTTAGAAATTTCAATTTTCAATGTAGCTACGTGTCCAAGAAAATATATATTTGAAGAAGATGAGTTGTAAATGTTAACCATTTACAACAAAACATATGTCCTTAGATATTTAGTAAAATAAGAAATATATATTTGGGGTAATAAAGTGTTGTAAATTTGATTATATATTTTATTCAATTGAATTTTGTTCATGTCTTGTATTATGAAAGATTTTTTTTGTAGAATTTGAAAAATTAATGTAAAGAAATGATAATCGAATATGTTTAGGGTTTACGATAGACATTTGAACAATATATATTTTATTTGAAAGTGTGCAGTCGATAGACTTTGTTGTTTCGAAACTAATATTCTGGAATAGACTCGTGTTTTGAAAGTAATATTAGAGAATGTTATTAATAAACTTTGTTGTCTTGAAAGTAATATTAGGCTATATGATAATAGGCTTTTTAAGAAAAAGGTATTTATATGTACAAATTTTTTTTATTGGGTAAATATTCAAATTTTTGAAGTTATATTTGAAAATTATCAAGTTAAAATATTGTTATTAAAAATTATGAAAGTATAAGAAGGAATACTTTCATTTGTATGAAATAATAAATTTAATATGAAAAAAATACATCTTTGATTATCGATATCATATTCTTGTGACATTTGAATATTTATAATTGAAAACTTGGAAGGAAAATTGAACAATATAATATTACAAATATGGTGTACGTAAAAAAACTATAACATCGTACGTGAAAGAATAATAAAATATTTGTAAGTAAATAAAATTCGAAGTTTAGATCTATTGAATATATCTATAGACCCATTGTGTAAACATGATACACCGAGATTATTGTAATGAGTGCATTAAAGTGGCTAAGAAGAGTGTCTTCAGCAAATATTGAAATTACCGTTCAGCAAGTATTCGATTCTTCACTTTGTACTACATAGCTACCGAAAGAAAACAAAAAAATTGTCATTAGAAAGACACATGCAAAAACTTAAGTATATAAAACATCTCTCATAATAAAAAAACTCATTTACTTAAATTTTTGTTGTGCTGTATTGTGACAAATAAGAATTTATTTACCAAAGACTGAATTCGGTAGAGAAAACATATATATTTGTAGAAAATGTAATTACAATAAAAATTAGAACTCATAATGTTTAAAATGAAATATAATAATTATTATATATACGAAAAAAAACAAATATAATAAGAAAAGAAAAAGGGGGAAAAATACTTACATGTACCCTGTGGTGAATTTGTAGAGGTGAGAAGTCGGGGTATCATTTTGTTATCTGTATGTATACAGTAAATTAGAAATACAAAATACAAATTATGAAGGTAGTTGAACAAAATACAATGGTTAAAAATAAATAATATACACATTATGAAATAACAGAAGTATCATGAAAATATAAAAGTAAAATTTGAAATTTACCTGGTAAATCTATTATAGTAGTTGAATGATGTTTTTTTATTAATGTACACTCAAAGAACTTCTTTGTATACTATATTTTTGGTGCATGTCATGTGCAATTGTTCAACGATTGATGAATTAAGTAGAATTTTTAAACACTTGCTTGTTTTAGCTCTTGATAAGGCTACGTAAAGTTATCCATGACAAAAAACTGGCTCAGGAAGATATAAACCAACAAAATTAAGTGTTTGTCCTTGTGCTTTATTTATTGTCATTGCAAAACATGGTCGAATTGGAAATTGAGTTCTTTTAAATGGAATTGAGGTATGATCACTTTGAAGTGGTATAAAAGGAATTCTTGGTAAAAATACATATTTTCCACAATATTCGCCTGACGTAATTTCAGCAAGAATTACATTTTTCTCAAATTTTCGATAGGTAAGTTGTGTTCCATTGCATAATCCTTCAGAATGGTTAATATTTCGTAATAATATAACATGAGAGTTTACTTTAAGATTCAGTTCATGCGGTGGAATACCATTTGAAGTTAAACTGTTTAAAAAATTTTCTTGCAAGTTTTGTTCTGATTGATCAATAATTTCATCAAAGCTATAGTATGTAAAAATTTGTCCAGGGATTTGCTCCAATAAGATCTTATTAATATGACTGACACAATTATTTCGAGGTGTAAGAATAACTCGATTTGTCATCGTATGTAAGTTGTCAGCATATGTTTCTATATTTGGAAATACATTATCGATAAGAAGTTTTAAAGATGTGATTTCATCCTGAAATGATATAATTATATCGTTTGGAAGTTGAATGCAATTACATGAATGTTGTTGCTCTGTTCCATTCCCAATTCTTAATAAGTAATCACAAAAAGTAGGATCAAACTTTGCCTTCATATTTTTAGTTAATGATAGATGTATCAATAAAGGCCATAGGTAAGAGAAGACTAATCTAACGTTTATTATATCTTCTATTTTTCCTTTTGGTACTGCCGGTAAAACTTGTGGAAAATCTCCTCCAAAGACCATTACTTTACCACCAAAAAGCAAATTAGATTTGTTAACATCTTTTAACATTTTATCTACAGCTTCAATAGCACCTCGATTGACCATGGGGGCCTCATCCCAAATAATTAATTTGCATATTTTTAACAAAATTCTTAAAGCGGATTGTTTACTAATCGAACAACTTATTTCGCCTATTATTTCCAAATGAATTTTAAATCTTGAATGAGCAGTTCGAGCTCCTAGTAAAAGGGATGCATCTACTCTAGAAGACGCAGTTGCTAAAGCAATTAAATTTTGAGATCGTATAGTACGTAACAATGCCTTATATAAATATGTTTTACCTGTGCCGTTTGGTCCATCAGTGAAGAAAGCACCACTTGATCCCAGTGTAACTCGTTCGATACTTATATCATATGCAATTTGTTGTTTATTATTTAAATGTGATTCGTAAATATAGTCTTCATTAATATTCAAATTCGTTGTCTCGTCATCAATCATTCTTTTCAATCTATCATTTTCATTTATATGTACATTAAATGGCACCATTTCATAGTCATTTATATTTTTACCTCCATATTCTAAAATACAATTAATATATTCTAAAGCGTGTAATTCAACATTATGTGAAGAAATATCTTTATGTATGTAATCATCAATCATGTAAGATTTGAATTTATTCCATAATAATTTTGGATTGTTAGGATTATAGAGGATAAGAAGTGTAGTAAAGAGACATCTTAAAGAAGTAGGCATTTCATAAATAATAGCTTCAGATAAACATTCTTCGTAATGATTATCTCCACTTAATAAACCGTGTAGAAGTGCTGCTTCTCGATATGTATTAACAGTAACTCCATGTGAAGTTTGTAAATCTTCAAATGATATAGAACCTCGAATATGATTCATAAGAACAAGAAGAAAATAACGTTCTCCTTCAGATGGATTTACTGTAACAATTCGTCCAATAACAATTTGCTTTTTTCTACGAGTCCAAACTTTTTTATGTGTATTCCAAACAAAATGTGTTGGGAAATCACGATACAAAATTGTACATGCAAAATCATTTACTTCGTTCATTCGAAAGAATTCTGTCAACATCGTTTTTTTTTTGTATTTTCGTTCTCAACAATAGTAGATAAATTATCTTCATTATTATACGTTACATGTTGATGATTTTCGATATGAAGTTGTAATGAATAAACGGTCGACAAATTTCTGATAGGGTAAAAGAATAAATCCTCCACATAGTTTCGGGTGGAGATATCTAGCAGATTGATAAGCAGTAATTTCATCAACGTTTTTATCTTTTTCATGTGCAAGTGAAAAATTAATACGGTCATGTCCTTTATAAACATATTTGTACAGATATTTTACCGTTTTAATAGAAAAACATACCTCGACATTGATATGACAATCAAATTTTGCACTTAAATATGGATTACATGGTACAACCCATTGATTATTTAACATTTGTCCTCGAACTTTAACAGATATATTGCTATTACGACGTTTATATAAAGGATATGAATTTTGACCAAATATAGTATTATTACAAAAATCTCTAGGATATTTATTTTTACAACATTTATCTGCCTCCATACATACATTTTTTGGATTTAAATTCCCACAAGAACCATGTATATTATGTCTAGCAATAACAGAATGAAGATAAGGATATTTATTTTTGTCAGGAATTTCACAAAATACTATTTTATCAACATCTTTAGCACAAGTGATTTTATTCCTAGTGGTAAATATTAATAACATATGTGCATGATGAAATCCTCTTTTTTGAAATCCAATCACATATATATGTGCAATAATAGGGCCTAATATATTTTTTTGTATAAATCTTGTTTTAATTCTTCTAATTTGTTTTAAATATACGAACAATTAAATCAGGTCGATTTTGAATCTCTCATTCATTTTCAGTTCTTGTCTAATCTTAGACCAATTTGGATTACATGTTATAGTTAAAAATATATCCGATTTTTCATAACGTTGCACAATAGTCATTCCATCGATATATCTTCTTAACATAGCACGAGATTCACATGTAAAGGATTGTGGTAAAACAAATTTTTTTCTAACTTTACATCATTTCGTTTCTCCATTTTGAACACTATCTACAATACCTTGATATAATTCAGCACGAATTTGTTTTTGGTTATTACGAAAATAGTCTAATCTTGCAGTTTCAATTTTAACATACATATCTACAGCATATTGTTGAAATAATCAACCAACATGAAGTAATACATATTTATCAGAAGTCCTGATTTGTAGTTTATATGAATAATATTCTCGACATGATAAATGTATACGTGTTTTCGCATGACCAAGTACTACAAAACCAAAAAAGAAAACAAAATAAATTAATAAAGTACAATATATAAACAAAAATATATAACTTTAGTAACAAATATATTTACTAACCTTGATTCTCTTGTTCCATAAATTCAACTGCAATAGTATTTGTGTTGGGGAAAACATTAAATGTGGACATATGTTCAGATTGAAAGTGTGTACTTTTATATTTTTCAATACCTTCATGCCAATCGGATTCTCCATATGAAAAAAGTAATGAATATTGTAACGGATCATAACATCCATAATAGTAATGAACTTTATGTAAATTATTAGAACGGCCGTATATGATGATATCACGAGAACGAATAGTAGCATTTTTATTATTTTCGACCCATACAGCAGCTACTTGAGATGTTGTTGGAATATTAAAAACTCTTTGATCAAGTCCTGGATCGCATCGTATTTGTATTTAATGTTCATGTAAATTAGGCATATCAATTAAAGATCTAAAAAATTTACTGTATGGATTTTTTTTCAAGATGTCAAGTAATAATAGTAAAGTAGATTCGACAAAATTTGATGAAATATTCATTCGATTTTGTAGTTCATTTTCTGTATCATAAAAATATAATTGCATATAACAAGACATATTGTTATTTGGCATAAGTTCACTTATATAATGATGTACTTGACCTTGCACTCTAAATGTGTAAATACCTTTATAAGTCTTAAATAGATCTTTATCGTATTTTACACCAAATGAAGTAAAAGCAAGATGATTATTATAGCCTCTTACAATTTTTTTAAATTCCTTACAATAATGTTCTGTAGAAGTAAATAAATTATATAAGTCAAATAGTGAATCACATATGAAAAGTTTGATTTTTCCATCGGGACAACAAAAACATTTATTTTCTCTATAAAATTTGTGCGCATTACAATGTATACAATAAGTCGAAGATGGTAATACATATGAGCAGATGGGATATGAAAATCCTGAATATTATCATCTAATTCATATTCAGAATTGAGAGAATGAGATGTTTCTTGATTCGAAGTTGAAGCAGCATAGAAATTTTGATGGACTATGGATTGATGTGTTTCCGCAAGGAAGGATATTTTATTTCCAGATAACATATGATCATTTAACATATGGTCATTTTTCTTTTTATGATAAGTACTGCAGTTATTTTTTAATCTATTTCGCATGTCCCTTTCTCGTTGATTTCATTGTTGACAAATGAAAGATCTGTATGTCTCGTTGTTATTTTTGAACATAGTATTAATGCTAGTAACAATATCGTCTTCATGAGAAGGAGTTTCCAAAATATCCATCACAGCAGCAGCAAGAATTCTTCAATATTTCAACTCCGTAAGAATTATAAACTAAGAAAATTCAAGAATATTATATTATATTAATAAGAATATTAAACAATTCATGCACATGAATGAGGGTAGATATTTATTAAATAAGACAGACGTATATTTCTAAACTAATAAATATATATTTTTAATTCGAAAAAAAAATACCAACAACGTAACGAAAAAAAAATACGAGCAACGTATTATTATTAAACGATATATATTAATTAACTTGAAAAAGAACTAAATGTGAAATCAACATATTACAAATAGACTAACATAATATTACAAATAGAGTAACATAATATTAAACGATACAATTTAAAAAAACTTACATAAGAGATAAACATACTACAAATATGGCAAGAACTTGTATGGCAAAAAACGAAAGCTTAAATAATAAAAAATGAACAAATGAAAGGAAAATAACATGAAGGAATAAATAGTTTTAATATGCAATAGTTATGAGATTGGTACCTTAGTTAAGTAGTAACCTATCCAAATCGTAATATCTCCGTTTTTTAAACAAGTGCATTGAAAATACAAACCAATCAACAATTAGAAAATCTTATTTAATACTAAATCGAAGAAGAAAATAAAAGTATATATATAGAACCAACATATAACAGAAGAAACAAAGGCAGCAGGTAGTCGAAGGATTAGAAGGATGAAAAACGCAGGGTGAGAATTTTGTTTCCTATCTTTCTGTACTTTATAGGTTCAAATCTAAAACAAAGGTCGGCAAAAAAAAAAAAAAAAAGAAGTCGGCGAAATGAAGTAGATATTTATTTGTCATGCTACAAAAAATGGAAAGAGGTTGGCAAAATGAGGTAGATATTTATTCGCCGTTAAGTTGACAGTCAACCAACTTGGGTGAATCAAAAAACAAATAAAACAAAATTGACAAAGGTTTTACATTCAATGCAGTGGGCCATTTGATGTTTAATTTCTTTTAGTTAAGACTTATCAAACACGCAAGAAACAAATAAAATAAAATTGACAAACAAATAAAATAAAATTGACAAATTTCTTTTAGGTAAGACTTATGAAGTACGCAAGAAACAAATAAAATAAAATTGACAAAGACGGCATAATTAAATTCGTATTGAATGACGTTGAATTTTTTTAGTGAACAATAAACTAATTGATGTATCAAATGACAAGAAAAAAAGAAAAAAAAAGCCAATTGATATTTTTACATTCAACGAAATGAATTTTTTGTAAGGAACAGTAAACTAATTGGTGTATCAAATTACCAAAAAAAAAAAAAAAAGAAGAGACAAAGCTAATAGATATTTTTACATTCTTTTTACATTCAACAATGTAACAATGCAGTGGATATTTATTGGCCATGCAGTTGAATAGTAAACCAACTTGGGTGAATAAAAAAACAAATAAAACAAAATTGATAAAAGTTTTACATTCAATGCAGTGGGCCATTTGACGTTGAATTTCTTTTAGTTAAGACAAGCAAGCAAGAAACAAATAAAATAAAATTGACAAATTTCTTTTAGTTAAGGCTTATCAAGCACGCAAGAAACAAATAAAATAAAATTGACAAAGACGATATAATTAAATTTGTATTGAATGACGTTGAAATTTTTTAGTTAACGGTAAACTAATTGATGTATCAAATGACAAGAAAAAAAGAAAAAAAAAAAAAAAGCCAATTGGTATTTTTACATTCAACGAAATGAATTTTTTTTAAGTGAACAGTAAATTAATTGGTGTATCAAATTACACAAAAAAAGGACAAAATTAATAGATATTTTTACATTCAACAATGCATCGAGCCCATATAATAATGAATGATGTTGAATTTATGTGGCTAAGACTTTTCAACCACGCAGGATGTAAGAATGGTAGAATTTCAGTCAAAACTAAACCTTTATATGCGGAAAAAAAATACGGACATATCCAATTGATTAAACGGAACAGTACAAAACCAGATTCAGTGTGAAATGAATGACCCGAGATGAACAGTGAGAATATGATCCTCTCTTTTAAAGGAAGTAGGATAATAATATGTATGTTATAAAAGGTCAATAGTGGAGTAGTGAAACTTTCAATTTCATTAAATGCAATCATAATAAAAATATGGGGATTTTTAATAGATGTCACTAAATTTGAAAATACACTAAAATTTGTCACTTTTACTAATGATGCTAAAAAAAAGTCACTTTTTGAAATGTTAAATACAATATGATCATATTTATTTGAAATTTTTGAATTGCTTGGTTTTTCAAATCTTTTGGAATAAAGATATCAATATCCTCTACAAAATGTTGTGAAGGATTCCATATTTAATGAAACACTGAATTATTTATTTCAGAAGATTTTGTCATGTTGTAGCTTAGAATTGATAATCACAAGTAATGTTTTGAATAATCTCTTTCAATAAAACCCAATAAATGTTTTGAATGATTGTCTCTTTAATGAGTCATTGTGCAAATTATTTAGGAAGAAGATTTTGCCATTTGGTACTATAATTTTAATGAAAAAACTTAATGTTATGAAGAATTTGTTCTGATCACAAACACATTACATGCTTCCCATCATTTCAGACAGTTCAACTATCGAATTTGACATTTCGAAATTGTTGGAAAGATATTTCAACTATCGGTTTAACCTATTTGCTATTGTATATATTTGAATATTCAAATGTGCCACTTTCATGCTAGTAAATTCCGACATATTGATACTACATAATTCTTACCATTGCAATCTCATTTTTTAGGTATTAGTAATCATTTGAAATTTATCGTGTCGCATGGGGGAAAGTTTGTTCATGTAGATGGCGATTGAAAGTGGAGAGGGGACAAAACCACTTCAATCGTTGTTCTGACACGTATCATCCTAGTCGGATTTGTGTTATGATTGAAGAACAAACTTGGTATTTTTGATCTTCGCACTCAAATTGAATTGAAATTCAAAGTTCCGAACATGAATATACCTCTGACCGAAGTATGCAGAGATGAAAATTTAAATTGGCACATATCAGTTCATAAGGAAACTATTACATAGTTACTATTTCAAAATTGAGCTTGCAATTGTTGACATAGAGAGGAATACAAATTTCCAAAATCATTCGTTTGTCGCGGTAGGAGTTCATTGAAATGTACAACATGGTGAGGTCGATGAAATGCAAAATGTCTCCAATAATAATGTACTTGAAATATTACTTTTTAATATTGGGGTTGCACCATTAGATGAGAACTTGGATAACCCCTTACATGGTACAGAGACTGCTAATATTGTAACTGAGAAGAAAGACATGCAATGCTATTTATAATCAAATTATTGGAAGGAAGCAACTATGGTCATTTAGTACACAACCACAAAATCACAATTTAAGTTATTGCTTGAGTAACAATTGGTGTGTTCGTTTAGGATCTATGTACAGTGGCGGATCCGACACCCAACAAGCACCAATGGCCATCTGTACTGGATTCGCCAACATTCATTTTTTTGTGTCAATGTGTGTATATATATATAATTTCCTTTTCTTTCAAAGAACCCTTTCTAGTTCGGTTGGTAAGAGTTCGCATTAAAGAACGAGAGGTCTTCGGTTTGACTCTTAACATTGCAGTCCTTTATACAAATGATTTTAGTTTAATATTTTTCGCCATTTTGGAGCATGGGCATATGAAGATTCAAACATATGACTTCCTTTAAGATTTTAAAAATCTTGACCACTGTGACATTTGATAAATATTAATATTATATGTGTTAAGTTTTATCAAGTAATAGATATATATTCTTTTTTAAAAAAAATAATAATTAAATTTCGACCTTAATAACCCAAGAATTAAATTACTAATCAACTAGTTGAACTACTGATTCGATAATTCGATAATTTGTTTGGGTCAACGATCGGATTGAATATGATTACTACATTTTGAAGAGAAAGAATAACGAAGAAGAAAAATAAATTGGCAGTTGACTTTTACTAAAATAAAAAAACGTATTTGTTTTAATTTTGTGAGTAGAGAATATTTAATTGGCAAAAGAAATAAAATAAAATAAAAATTGGCAGAAGGGATAAGCATTGACACTAATTTTTCTTCCCACATTCAACGACAAAGTTTTTGTTATATTCAAAACTATGCAATGTTATTATTATTATTATTTTTTGGAAATTGTACTATTAGCAAATTGAACATTGAAAGTAAGTAATTGGATCCATTTTTCAAACTTGAAATTCTTACATGTTAAATATTATTAGACATGTAGATAATGCACATTCATACTTGCAATTCGAACTACGATTTAATTAATTTCAATTCAGGATATTGATTATTATTGCGACCGTCAACAGTCAATAACCGTCCGTGCTCATTCAAGATTATAGATTTGCCACTGTCTATGTATACCTTTATCCCTAAATTTTGTCCATAACTTTTAGGAATGTGAATCTAAAATTATGAGAACCACTTTATCATAAAGTTTTATAATTTAAGTAGTTTTATTAATATTATTTATTTTACTTATGATGTGTACCAAATGTGGTAATAAATTTTACATATGTTAAAACAAGAAGAACAATCGTTCTGAGGTATTTTGATATCTAAACTTCTCATAATCAAAATTCAATCAAGCAATCTAATCTTGTCGTGTGCTAATCAAACAAACCAACAAATATGTCAAAGACGAAGAGAAACCAATCCTCTAAAAGAAATAAAAATTAAGGCAATAAAAGTAATGGCCAAGGATCCTTAAAAGCTACATGATTGCAAAAGAATTTTCACTTACCTGATTTCTAAATAGATAATGGAATAATCATTATTCACTTCTTTTTTTGGGTTAGTCTATCTTTCTTCATAATTTTCATGCATAAAAGCACTAGCATTATAATAAATATCAAAATAATAGCAAGCTTCAAATGTCTACAACATAAGGAAGCAACAGAGAAAACGAAGATAGATGAAATGATAAGTTCACGTCACAAAGCTAGCAATATCCACCCTACATCCAGCAAACACAGTATATGAGAAACAAAAATTCTTGGAGATCCATAAGCACATATATATACAACCACAAAATCGTGTTTATAATCAAATTCTTGGAGGGAAGCAACTATGGTCATTTAATGCACAACAACCAAATTGTGTTTAACATAGTATTAACAAACTTCCTCACACTATTTGTCGATATCGATACCTATAATATTATTGGGAGCATTGAATACTCTTTCAACAATTAAAGCAAGGCCGAGTTTGTATCCATCAGCTCGAAGAGTCGATAGTCGTAAAAAGCCTTCTCCAATTGAGCACATGAAGTCTTGTCCATAGATTTGAAGTATTTGTACTTTAGTTTCCTTTTTTTCATGACTTTAGTAAACTCATCACCTTCCGAGGTGAGACCGCATATTAATCCCGTCATGACCGCATACTCTTATAGTCCAAACATTGCGAGGTGCCCTTGTACATTCAACCACAACTTATTTGCCTTATTAGTTCAAATCGATCTGAATACTAGTTTGATCAATTGGGCCGAGAATTGTATGTTAGGTAACTCGGCCAGGAACCCAAGGCATAAGTTACCAAAATCTTCTTGTTGTCGATCATCAAAATTCTCTAATACGGTTTTCATGAACTTGAAACTGCTACTTCGAGAAATGTGGGTGTGCAAATGCATATTTTCGAGAATTATAAATTCAAAATTCATCTATAAGAACAAGGTACAACAAGAAAGCAAAAATAAAAAATAAAAAAAATCATATTATAATAATTCGTATATGTTAATGCAAAACTCACATATAATGTTCAGATTAACCACATTGGACAAGTCGACAAATGACTACAAAAATGATATGTCGAGAAGTAGTCATCTGTTGAGAAATACCGACTTTAACTGTCGAGAACGACAGTTCATATTGACAAATAACTCAACTAGTCTATCGAGATTTAGTCATTTGTCGAGAATAACTAAAACTTGTCGAGAACAACAATTCATCTCGACGGATGAGTCACATAACTGATCTGTCGAGACTTTCATTTTGAAAAACTAAACAGTTCACTTAAGATAATTATGTTTGTTTGCGTTATGTACGAAGTAATGGTAATTGAAAATGCATATTTTCGTGTAGTAAAGAAACACAAAAACCCAAATTCTATAATGAGATAGATAAATGAACACACAATGCACATACACATCACAAGCACATGGAACCAAAACCTTGATGGCATTAAAGCAATTAACTTTTAATAAGGAAGTAAGAAAATGCAAATGATAAAAAAATGTGTTGTAGACATATAGCCTACAATTTGATGTACAAGAAGTACTCAAAAGTTGTAATGTTACCCCCCCCCCCCCCCCCCCCCCCCCACACACACACACAATGTTGATAGGGACCAATCAAATGCCAAATCTTGTAAACAACAAAATAATAGTTAGCTTAGAAAAGCCTATATCTTATACCATTAAAGAGGATTTTGTAAAATAGATTTGAGGTTGAACATGACTAACCATCCATTGATATAGAGAATTTTCGTGGATAAGCACCACCAAGAAACATAAATAAGAGCCAAATCATATAATCAAGAAATGGTCGAGAATATTTACAAATTTGAATTCTCAACAATTAACACACATTCCTCGCTCTTGAAATTCATTTGTAAGAACAAGGAACACGAAGAAACCAAAAAAGGTCAAACGATGATATTTCATATGTTTTATTTCAAAACACACATAGAATGTTCATTCAACCGAACTAGGTTATATCGACAAATGATTTCACAACGAATCTGTCGAGAATTACTAAGAAAAACTACCGAGAACGATATTTCAATTTGTCAGATGATTCCATAACTGTCGAGATTGTCATTTACATTTGTCATTCAATTTGGTTTTTCAAGACATGAAGGGTCAGATTTTGACAAACTTGATTAGTGTAAATATAAAATTCATATGACATTAACAAATATCACACAACCCCAAGAACATATCAAACACAAAAAACTTACAAAAAAGAAATAGAAAACTTGGATAGACGATAATGAAGTACAAATAATATTGTTATGCCAAATTTTCATTATCTTTCCAGTATTTCGAATTACAGATTTATGTAAACTGAAATTTTTACATTACCCATTCCAAAACTCAAAATCGTTAGCTGTTTTTGCACCAAAATCCATCATCAACACCATCGTTAGCCTATTTTCAATATGATTAGATTGGACTAATTTTTGCCCAAAAATGACAATTGACATCAAAATACATGAAAATAATAAATTGCACAATTAATTGATAGATGGGTCGACATTGACCTGGTAGTGGGTGGCAATTGGCGTGGTGACGACATGGTGGTAGTTGGCTCGGCATGAGAGAATGGGTTGAGCATGATGACGTTGGTTTTGAGATTTTAAATGTGAGATAGAGCGACTTGTGTTTTTTAGGGTTAGGAAATTTTGAAGGTGGGAAATAGTTAATGATTTTTCACATTTTTTATTTCAAAATTTTGGGACCTTTACACCTTTAGTACAACTTTTTTCATGTAGTCAAATCTCATTTAATAAAGGACTTGAAAGGCATTTAAATTCAGTAAATGGCAAAAATGTCCAAAAACATTTTGTAAAGATTTCCAAAAAGCGACATTTAAGAAAATGATTATGCTACAGGTAACTCATGGGTTACTCTAAAAATATTAATAGTGGGTGTATTTGACTTTTTAAATGTGGAGAATCAAACTGACTCTATCTATATCTATAATATATTAAATATCATATTAAGTTAGAATCATTTTTAGACGATTTTAACCTAACTACAATTCAATTATTTTAATAATATCTTATTTTTTGTTTTTCAATATGTAATAAATACTATAAAATCAGTGTCATGAATAAATTTCGTGTTATTAATTCTCAACTAATTAGAATTCACATTAATCTAGACTCAATAAATCTTGATTTACATGAATTTAGAGTTATTATATTATTTTTATTCATGTATCTATAAATTTTAATAGGTGTTTAAATTTATGTATTAGCAATTAATTTTTATGTACCAAGTGTAGTATAAAAATGTTGTTCATTAGTAGTATTTTATCATAATAAAAAATTTGAATCATAGAAGTTGAGTTTTGAAAGTATAATTTTCTTTTCTTAAATTTTTATCCTAAATTTTATTTTCTTTAGTTCGTTTGAAACTCTCAACAAATTGGTATCAAATATTTTGCTCCACTTATAAAGTATTTTAGAATAACATGCAATATACATTCAACTCGGACTAGTATTATAAAAAGTCAAAAAAAAAAAAATGAAATTCTTAAAACCTAATTTCAAGTTTTTGACCCTTTAAAATAACTTGAAGATCCTCTGAGAGATGGAAAGTTACATGACCTAATTTACATATGATTAAGGGAATAATTTAAAAATATATTATTATTATTATTATTATTATTATTATTATTATTATATCTTAAAATATCAATTATTATTATTATACCAAGAACTCTGCCTCTGTCACTGTCGCCGCTAGCACCCCTGCTACGTCTACCGA
Source organism: Fraxinus excelsior (assembly GCA_019097785.1). Taxonomy (NCBI): domain Eukaryota; kingdom Viridiplantae; phylum Streptophyta; class Magnoliopsida; order Lamiales; family Oleaceae; genus Fraxinus; species Fraxinus excelsior. Next base: position 13,295,098 of record CM032642.1, read on the forward strand.
TGCCTTCCCTCACCAAAACCTTCACTCACGGCATTATTACTAATTCCAACTGACAAGTTAGGAATTTCAAAAGAAATGAAGGTGGTAAATGAAATTTTAATGATTAATTATCAAATGTACTACAATTGGGTTGAGAGATTTGTTGGGCCCTTCATGGCCCAAAATAAAGATTAATTGGACATATAGACTTGGGCTTGTTGGCATAGGCTTCTCATGGTAACCGAATCAAACGATGAGAAAATTCGGAAAGGAAAGATTAATTGTAACATTTTGCAATATTACAATACCTTGCCTCCATTTTTATGAATTGTACATAAATATAAGGTTTTTAACGTACAATTCAAAAAACCAAAATAAATGGAGGCTAGGTTTTGTTTTTAACATACTATTCAAAATCTTGCAAAATGACCAAGTTGGGTCGAGTTGGATTTTGGGTTTAAAAAAAAAGCCCGGCCCGTTGCCCAACCCTAGTTATGTTCAACCATGGCAAAGCACATATAAGTATGCACGTATGATATCTTTTAATTAACAATCACAATTTTATCAATATGAAATTAAAAAAATTTCTTGTTTAGAAGATAGAACAATGACATATCAATATTTAATATTCAAAAATCCTACAATCAGTCAATTAGACATTGTCAAATAGTTTTGGTCCAATAGAGTTCCCCCCCCTCTTGTTTTTCTACTTTTAAATTATGAACGTTTGAAAATGAGAGAAGATAATCTAAATTTTGACTTTGGAATGGTGACTCGTGTTATAATATTATGTTGACTATGTCAATAATTATGGCAATAAATAAGGATTAATCCATTCGTGCTCCGTCCGTTTACCCGTTCGTTTACACTCCCCTCACATGAGGGAAATGACCCCCCCCCCCCCCCCCTCCATCTTGTTATGAGGGGGGCATGGGCCCGTGTACGAATAGCAAGGTCCAATAAGTAATGACAACCAAATAAATTAATCATGGTCTAAAAACTTTTAAATTTGATAATTTGGGAGAAAATTAAACTTCAAGCAAAGAAAAACCCTAGATTTTGAAGGACATTTTACAAAATTATTCAATGATTTGTTGTGATAAGTACTGAATTTGGATTTGGCTTTTTTCGAAAATTACCGACTAAATTTCCTTAAAATCGACCAAAAGAATCTGGAATTATAACTTTACTTAAGTTAATTATATGACTCTCAATTCAATTTTAAGTCTTTTATATGATGTAATAAACCACGTGAAAGAGTAACTTTGAAAATAAGTTTTTATTATTTCATTCGGGCAAGTAAACTCAATAATAAATTTCGTCAATAATGAGTTCAAATAATAGATATAGATCATACGTTTATTTATTCATTGCTTTAGGTTGAATTCATCACTATTCATAAGTTGGATCTCCAAAAGGTATAAGAGAAAATCAACTTCAAATTGAAATTCCACATCTTTCCAAAAATTATGTTTTCAACTTCTTTTTCTCATTCTTTTATTACATTCTATTTTAACATTTTTTTATAAAAAGAAATTTTTTTTTTTTTTTTTTTTTAAATTTTATTTCAAAAGAAATTTTTTTTTTTTTTTTTTTTAAATAAATAATTTCAATCAACACAACCCAATATGCATTATTCAAATTATTTTCATTGGATGTACGACTTAACAACTTTGTGATGACCTAAATTTCTGATGAACAATTTGGTCGAGTTTGGTTATTGTAACTCTATGTGAAGACAATCTTGCTACATGTACAACACGTGTTATAACATTGGATTACAACTCTCCACAAGGGAGGTGAGCCCTGCAATTAAAATAATAGTGGGGTGGGGGGTCCCCCACCTCCCCTAGTTAATAGGTTGTATACCCAAATTGTGGCATAGGGTCATATTACATGTGAAGATTGCAACCATTTCTTCCTAAGTAATTGTGCACTTAAATAATCTTTTCTATTTATTTATGTCAAGTTTCGAATACAAGTACTCTTTTTTTTTTTTTTTCAATAAATTGTTTTTTTTTTTTTTTTTTTTTTTAAAAAAAATATTATCATGCACCAGTTAGTTATAATTAAATAATAAAAAAAAAAATCTTTTTTTCTTATTGGTTTATCTCTTAGAAAGAGACTTGGCCTTTAAGACCTCAACTTTGACACTTAACTACGTTTCATTGGCCATTTTCTTCTATTTTACTACACGTTTCAACTATATGAATACGTTTGCACAATTCCAATCACACATCCTAGTGTCATTAAATTAAAAATTAACACATAGAGTAAGGGCAAGAATTATGAGGTCAAATCACACTATAAAAACAAGAAACAAAAAAAAAAAAAAAAATGATTTAATAAACAATATATGTAATATTGTAATCTTTTAGGATATAGTCAATGTAATCGTGGAGCCAAATTTCCATTAAATGTCATTGTCCCACCGAAGTCAAATAGTTATGGCCCACATTAAATCCCAATAATGGAAGGCACGTAAGCATTTTTATTTTTTTTAATTTGTTAAAAATATTCACTTGGGTAATTTAAACTCAAAGAAAGAATAATTTGTTGTCCAAGTTAATATATTGCTTCTCATTGTATAGTTCACTTTACATTTAGTAATTAGGTAGCCGTTATGGAGGTCTAGACAGATAAACTTTCAATAATGCTGCAGGGTAATTGATAGGACTTTGACGGGTGCTACGTTGACAGCATCAGGGTAACAAATAGGACTTTAACAGATGTTACGTTGACAACACCTGTATGTATCTTTTTTTTTTTTTTCTAACTATCCAATCAAATAACGACATGTGTCCTCCTTATAAAAAAAAATTGTCATTGACCCTATTCGAATGGATGGCAACGGGGTGGGCGTGGGCTACCGTCCCTCGGGGTCCCCCCGCACATGGCCAAACATTCCCTGCCACCGTTTCATCTTAACCTCGTATAAGTCCCGTTTAAGGCGGGGCGAGACCCTTGCCCAATTGTCATGTTTACTATCCCGTTTAATGTTTTTTTGGGGGGGTTTTTTTTTTGTTATTTTTTATTATCTCTCATTCATTAGATTTAGATCATATAATTTTTATTGCCATTTTCCTATTAGGAATTAATGAAAACTTTTCATTTAAATATTGATTCCCTAAAAAATTAAAATAAATTTAAACGGGACGGGGGCGAGGGCAGGGTAGACTCGCCCCGTGGCAAAATTCCCCTGCCCGAATACCCGATTAAGGTGCTTATCCCCCCGTCCGTTCTGGCCCGGGGCAAGCCTCGCATGTATCAGGTTTGTCGAATTTTTTTGGCACCCTATGTAGCAATGTTGCTTATTTTTTCGGTGTAATCCTTCAACATCAAATCAGTACTATCAAGAAATAATTAAATAGAGATGGAATATTAAATAAGATATACTTATATCTGATGAGATATAATTATTATTTTATTATTATTTTTTGTGGATCGAGCTTATCTACCGAATTTTAATACCCGACGAAAACTTTGTAAGTTGGGATCTGCTTTTTTAACATGTTGCAGATTTTGATGAGGAAGAAATAATCATAAAAATCCAAAACAGATTAGGTAATTACTAACTCAATCCCGTTGTGGTCACCCCAATCATTACTTAATATTGAATACCACTACAATAATTAACATTTTCATGGACTATGTTGCCTTAATTAATTATTATCAATTAATAAGCATATATAGGCTAATCACATGATTAATGCAAATAAATTGATTTAACCTAACTGACTACTTAATGCAAATATCAATAAATAAGAACTTAGTGTATTTTTGATTTGTACACTATAGTAGACAACATATAATTATTCCCTCCTCCTTGTGAGCATTTTGATATGTAGTTGAAGAAGGGGTTGAGCATTTTAATTGGAACCGAATTTTCTAAATCGAAATAGAAGGTTTTAGTACGGTTCCAAGACAATTAAGAAAAGGAAACGAGAATTGAGAACTGATAAGGTCTTGGACGATTCTTGGTTCTCGAAGAGGAACTTTGAATTCCCGACTTTGGAACTGAATGTTGTCCATTTTTTTGTAAGTTTATTTTTTTATTTATTTTTAATTACTCAACAGAACAAGCAGCAAGCTTGCAAGGTCAAGTAGTAAGTACCATAATCAATTAGATTCATTCATTTGAATAACTAAATTTTATCAATATCTTTTGTAGTTACTCCTGATAGTACTTTATAGGTTGCTCGCCTCCCATGTATACCCTTCTCGAGGCGACACATGCAGAGCTACAATCAGAATTGGACAAGGATATCTATTTTAGTTGTGCTTATCCGATTTATTTTTCTTATGATCGAAGGTGTGTAGTTTGCTATTCAAACCCCCTGTTTCCGAGAACTCATTAAATATGCGTTTATTGGAGGAAAATTTGTGTTTAAAAAAGTTAAAAAAAAAAAAAAAAAAAAAAAAAAAAAATATTTTATTGTGAAAATATGTGATTGAAAATTAATTTTAAAAAAATACATAAAAGTTCTTTAATGATTTTCAATCTTTAAAAAAAAAAAAAAAAAAAATTAGTAGACATCAACATCTAATCTATGGTCTTCTAGAAAGAGTCTAAGTCATGTTTTGGAAAGGCAAGATAGTTATTTGATATGACAATTGAATGTGTTATAGATGTGTTCGTTAATGCAGGAACACTTTTACAATGGGGTGGAGCCCAAAGAAAGTAGGTTTGGAGTAAATTCATTTGTTTGATTGTGAAGAATATATAGGGTGGATTGCACCTATTCTATGGATTATGCTTTTGAACAATGTGGTGAAAATACCTTGAGTAGGTGTATTTTTTTTATTTTTTTTGGTAAAGCCATTCAAAAGAATTATGGGTTTTAGGCCATCTTACTTGTAGTTGAAACTTGAATGGGGTTTTCATCATTTGCATCTTATCTTGAGAAAAGTGATGGTAATACCTTATATCAGTGTATCTATTTCTCGGACGATAGAAATTTTTTTCTAAAAAAAATAAATTCATCATTTGTGAAATATATTCTTCGTATTATTCTTTAATAAACGTGAGTTAAAGCCTCGATTCAATTGCATATGTTGGACAAGCTAAAAAAAACCTATTTATGTTTATGACTTTAAACCTTGTAATTGTCTTCTTTTCTATAGAGTTTAGAAAAAACATATGTTTTATATATGATTTACTAAAACTTAAGGGTAATATATTAAAAAAAAATAAAAAATGAATGTCATAACTTGAAGAGTAATATAAACTCTCTTTTATCTATATCATTCCAATTTTATCGTAAGGGAATATAAACTTTTGAGGAAATTGCAAATATTTTATTTCCTAACTAAAGTACAAAAATATCTACTATTCATCGTTAATGAAAAATGTGCTCTCTTTCAAATGCTGTACCCTTTCCCGTTGACACATTTCATAAAAGTTCAACATTTTCTAGACACGAGAATTTGCTATGCTTTATTCTCATAAATTCCATCTCTATTGAACTAACCATACATATTTACGAATTAGAATATTTTGAAGTTTATTTTCTTCATGCGAGTAGTTTAATAATATTCTTCTGAACTTTGATTGATTAAATTTCTATGCATTCTCGTTGCATAAATATTTATTGCAATAAGTCATGGCACATCGTGGACTATACAAAAGGTACTGTCCATATTGATTGATTGTCCGCTTCTATATTGCATGCAGATGCTATACGAAAGAGTACTGCTTGCATTACAGGGGCTTGCCCCTGCCAGGTTAGACACAAAAGGGTGGGGGCCACTTTTTTATACATTGGGGTGGGGCCCGCTCTACAGGCCCCTGTGAAATTTTTTCTTGTACACTAGGAATTGTTCCTACACGAATAGATACTAGGTTACGAAGAACGTCATTTTTATGGCTAGAACACTTATTGTAGTAAGTTGGAAACAATTCGAATAATGTAACTACTCTCTACTGGAGTGATCTCTATAGATTATGTGAGACCAAATGATAACATTGCGGATTCGATAACCAAATAGTTATATAGAGAGTTAGTTGGAAAATTATCGAAAGAATGAGACTTAAACCTTGAACTGATAAGTTTACTAACAAAGGACATCCAACCCCAGTTACTAGAGATCCCAAGATCCACGTTCAAATGGACAACTTGATTGTAAAGATTTAATTGAATCACTACAGGGGATATGTTATCTCATGTCCATTCCTATGATGCAACAGTGATGCCCTTAAGGATGAAGGATAAGTAATAAGCTTTTAATGATTTCTTATGCATAAAAAAATTTTTTTTTTTTTTTTTTTCTTTTAAATGAAAAAAATCACATGTTAGAGAAAAACTGAGGCCGTTTCTAAGAGAATTATGTGATGCTCAATTCTTAGGAACTCTCGCAGAACCAGGCATATGTTCATAGCCAAAATGAATATAACAATGAAAACTGAATTGCGTTAGGTAGGTGTAAGCGGTCCGATTTTACCGATTTTTTACAATTTTTCAAATCAAACCGTTTAGACCGGTTTGAGAAAAACTCAAACCTAAACCAAACCATTTTGAACGGTTTGAAAAAAACTCAAACCTAAATCTAACGGTTTGGTCCGATTTTAAACCATCGGTTTCGCCGTATATTTTTTTGTCTGTCTACTTTTATGTTATTAATTCATTGAATTCAATATATATTTATATCTTACTACCAATAAATATAAAACAAACTAAATATATCTACTACAAGTTTAAATACCAACTGAATCAAAGTGAAATCACAATAAACTAAAATATAGTTTTTTGTTTGTCATTTTAGGTTAAGGCTTTACGATAACGTTACAATACAAGTTTACTAAATTATATATAAAGCCCAAAAAACATAATGATGTTCTATAAGATATCGTGATCATTATATCTGAAAAATAAAACATTGATTAGACAGAGAGAATAACCAACCATAATAATAAATCAATTGTTTATAATATCTAAACATAATAACTACACAAGTTTACCGTTATATATTATTACGAATTCAGTTTCTCACATATACTCAAACATCAATTGTTGTCACACATGATTCATAGTCTCCATTGTCAAACAAATGCTTTCGTTACATCATCATAGTATTGAATACTAGATAGATAAGAGAATCTTTAAAAATATGGTAATAGAAAATACCTGCCACAACTTTCATTGAATCATCAAATGCTTCCACTTCATCTAAATATAGGTGCATCACTATAAATTCATTCTTAATTTGCAACCAATTCTTTTCGCATATACAAGTTTCAACCATTCTTACACCTAATAAACTTCTAAAGGAAACAAGTATCCGACCTCCAGTTGAGAATGCAGACTCAAAAGCAATTATAGAAATTTGAATTTTGAAGAGGAAAAAAGTTTTTGATAAATTATGTTAGTTTTGAGATTATTAGATATAAATTAGAATTATTTGGTAATAATAATATATATGTAATAGAAAATTATAAATTGACAAAAATACACACAAATGACAAAATTATTGAATTTTACATATTTGGATGAATTTTTTTAAAAAATCATTATTTTTATTTTTTTATTTTTATATATTTTTTCGCCGATCCGGTTTGGTTTTAAACGTAATTAAATTTCTCAAACCTAAACCAAACCATTTTTGACCGGTTTGGTTTGGTTCAAAACTATTTCGTTGACGGGTCCATGTGGCACCAAATTGACGGTTTCTAAAATGCAGTTTCGGTTCGATTTTCCGGTTTGACAGTTTTTGCTTACAACCCTAAGGGCAACAACGGTCCAAAAATTGAAGTCAGGAGATTTTGTCCTTTTCCATTTCTACCCTCCAGTTGGCTATAGCATTTCTCCTACTCCACTTACCACACGATCTCCTTATCTACCATACGATCTCCCCATCTACCACACCTTTACTCTTCCCGTCGTCATCCACCGCAGCCAGAAAAAACAAGAATCCACCGATATTTCAGCTCCTTCAATAATCGGTGAAATTCTGGGAGAACTTTTCGACCATTTTTTGAAGCTACATGTTTACAAGTCTGTGAGCTGCCAGTGAGCCCTAGAATTTATAGTAACGGAGAGGCCTAATCGTTGATATCCCCCTGCAACTTGCTCACAGATCGTGGGGTTCGTCTACGTTTGGCTATAGCATTTCTCATACTCCACTTACCACACGATCTCCTTATCTACCATACGATCTCCCCATCTACCACACCTTTACTCTTCCCGTCGTCATCCACCGCAGCCAGAAAAAACAAGAATCCACCGATATTTCAGCTCCTTCAATAATCTGTGAAATTCTGGGAGAACTTTTCGACCATTTTTTGAAGCTACATGTTTACAAGTCTGTGAGCTGCCAGTGAGCCCCAGAATTTATAGTAACGGAGAGGCCTAATCGTTGATATCCCCCTGCAACTTGCTCACAGATCGTGGGGTTCGTCTACGTCGCCTTCGTTAGGCTGTTTAAAAAAAGGATTCAGTAATTTTTTGATTTAGCCTTACACTTCAATTTCCCGGAGTATGAATCTCAATTCTTTATTTTTGAATTTCCAGTGTCATTTTTGATTTTGAAGCATAATTTTTGGGACATTTCTGCTTCCGATTGTTGGTATGCGATCTAATTTACAATAGATGGTAATTTTAGTTTACAGCATCGAATCTAGTTATGATAGTCAGAATTGAAGTCATATAATGCAACCCTGCAACTCGATGATTGTTGGGGCGATTCACAATTTTTTTTCCTGCACTTTGCTTAATTGCTGTTTGGGTTAAACTGTGTTCTATTAGTTTTTCAGTTTTCCTACTTTTCATCTGAAGCTATTGAGCAATGCTTCAATAGTTAACACTGCACAAATCTTCTTCTTCAATATACAGTTCAAAAAATCAGCGGCATTGAATGGATCTGTTATCGCCGTCTTCGGTAAAGATTTCTTCCATTTCAACAGTGTTGTGAGTGAAATAGCTGCCATGTTTATGAACTCATTTTTGTAAACTGTTTCAACAAAATGTTGTTTTCTTCTTCCACTACCGCAGAATTACCAACACGGTCACTAGTCGACCTCGATCGACCCTTCAGTTTACAACAGTAGGGGGCCACGTAAAAATGTTGTTTGGACACATATGAGACCAACATCTTCGTGACTACCTGTGAGTCCGTTATCGCCGACGGACACAGGAACGGAAAGTGCTTTATGAAGCACGACTGGGACACATTAATTCACCTGTTCAACACCACTTTGGGGCACGATTGGAGCAAACAGCAGCTGAAAAATCGATGGGATGCCCTCCGCATGAAACACAAGCGATTTGAAGAATTACTCAACTGCAGTGACATCTTATATGATCCATCAACTGGCTTGATTGGCGCCTCCGATGAGTGGTGGGCTCGAAAAATTAGGGTACCATTGTTTATTTTTGACAAGTTGATATTTGAACACGGTTTTTGCAATTCCCTAATATTCACATTTACTTCATTTGAGAGCTATGTAGTGAACGTGCATAGTTTTGACATATGGAGATTTTTACCCATTCAACAGGAGAACAAAGAATATAAGGACTTTAAGGACAAAGATTGTCGGGAGGTGTATCGTTACAAGACGTTATTCAGGGATGTTTTTGACTTCGATAAGTACGTGGTGACTCCGAGTAAGCTATGTCGCACAGGCTTTGCCATGTTTGAAGACAGTGTTAATGAAGATCACTGTGATGATATACTAGTTGATGTGGAGAGTAGTGGCTCCAGTGACGAGGACGTCGAACCAGCACCATCAAGAATGGAAATGTTTGGCCCGCACAGTGGAGATAAACGGAAAGCATCTAGAAATCGGGGAAATGAGAAGAAGAAGGTTTCTACGTGGGACGTGTCATTTTCAGTGGATCGTGCGACCACAGCAAGTGAGAATGTGGCTGCCAAAATTGACCAGTTAATTGGACCGACTGTCTCCGACCCGAAAGCATGCATGGAGGAATTATTAGCCACTGGTAAACTGACTCTTGGATCCGACTTGTACTACGGACATGCTCATTCCTCAAGGATAAACGTAATAGGGAGATCTTGGACATGGGATCCGAACTGGAAGTTCGAATGGGTGGAATGGAGCTGGCAAGAGTATAGACGAGGACATAAGAGCTCGAATGTATACGGGCTCGAATGTTGCGTGGAGAGTAATGTTCAATTTTCATTGATTTGTTGGTATTTTATTTTCTATGTCGTCACTCATAATTGATAGATTTCATGATATTTTCGTATGATCTCCTTAATTGTTTATGGTTACTTTCTAGTGGGACATTCACATCAACTTTTCAACTTGCATGACATGTAATTTAACTTTTATGAATGTGTTTACTTTTCTAACATTTTTTTTCAAAACTATGTCAGGAAGATGTACCCACTACACATTGTGCCAACCAATTTGCGTGTGTGATTCCCTCAATTAATTCTCCGCATGTTATTATCCCCGATCTTTATAGATTTTCATCAGGCTTTCAAACAAAATATCATATGAAAATTTACAATTGCCAGCAACATAAAGTACAATAATGTGGGAGAACGTTTCACATGTGGAGATCGTTGTTATAAATTGTATGTGCATAATTCCTAAAGGCCTGTACTTTCCACTTGCTTATAAATGTCAAGGCAACCCAACTTTCCATTTCACAATGTCTTTGAGCATCCTCTTCAATATTATCATAAAAGTTCAGGGTATGGCTCATCTCGATTTGAACTGTGGTTTGCAGCAAACGTAAGATGGCAATGATGAAATTGATGAGAAAGCATTTAGGGAAGAGCTGGTGGTGGACATTATTGAGTGGTTTCAGTATTGTAATATCAACGACGTCAATGTTGCTAACTACTATCGTGCACAACGACGTCGTATTTCTAGCTATCCATTCGCGCGAAACGGACATATGTTTATGCTAGATGCAATGAACTGTAGCCCTCAACAGTGCTACATGGAGTTCTGCATGTACCCCGCGATGCTGCGAGCATTCACACACGTGCTTAGAGATGACTATGGACTGCGCAGCCAGTAACATATAGACGTGTACGAACAAGTTGGAATGTTTCTATACATCCTAGCGCATGGAAAATGATACAGACAAGTGCAGATGCTGTTCAATCACTCACTTGAAACCGTTGGACACTACTTCAAACTTGTGCTTGAAGCGATTGTTGAGTTCTCGAACAGGCAGTTAATTAAACTCGATCCAAACTACAATAATGGGGTAGAGCACCATTATTCGAATCTTAACAAGCATATTCTTTTTCGGGATTACATAGAAGTTATTGACGGTACACACATTAGGGCCGTTCTACCGCGGGACGAGCGAGTCAGCTTCATCGGGCGTAAAGGAATTTCGACACAGAATGTGCTAGTAGCATGTGATTCAATTTTTATTTCACATTCGTGCTTGCTGGCATGATAGGCAACACGCATGATGCAAGAATATTGGCTAGGGAAATACACGATCCTGAGATCGACTTCCCGAAGCCAGTGGTTGGAAAATACTATCCTGTTGACTTCGGGTTCGCGCATCGACCTGGTTACATGGCGCCGTATAAAGGTTCAGATATATTGTACCACTTTCAGCAATTTTACGACGACGCGACCGGCCGTAGGCGTAACTTTAGAAATGCACGAGAAAAATTCAATTTCAGGCACTCGTCGTGCAATAACGTAATCGAACGTGCATTCGGCGTGTAGAAAAGTCGTTGGAAAATACTTGATCGGATGCCAGGTTATAATTTTAAAGTGCAAACAACTGTTGCCATTGCCACAATAGGAATTCACAACTTCTTGCGACGAGCGAGTGTGGTGGATGAAGCATTTACTAGAGTGGAGACGGACCCCGACGCAGCGGAGGTGGACCTCCCAGAAGAACGAGAGGAATTTACAGTCGAAATGCATGCACCGGAAACCCAACCAAATGAGTGGGATATGTTCCGAGATTACTTGGCACATCAAATTTGAAATATAGAATTTATTCGTAATTAATTTCCCCGTAAATTTAGCGACATTATCATTTACAGCTATTTTCGTGTCACGAAAATGCAACGAAAATACAACAAATTTTTTATTTCTATCCTTTGCTAAAAATTATTGTGAACAAAACAACACAAAAACGTTCACGTGTTAAACGTTCACATGTTAGACGTGAAAACATATTGCTTTATTGCTTAATAAAGGGATAAAAAATGTTGAGTAATAAGATAAAGGAAAAGCACTTTCAATTGACCATGGAGGACCCCACTATGACATCTCATTTGTAGACAAGTCAAAAAGGGCTGCACGCCCATTTAAAAAAGCAAACAACCATGAGGGGTATTTATGGAAATTGCCTGCCAAAGCAAACAGCCACTGTACAACCAAACGGTTCCAAAATTGATTCTGAAAATTTCAAAATTCCTTCCAGACAAGCACTTAGTCCCAACCGCCAATCAAATGGAAGAACAAAAGATTGCTTCGAGGGATTACGAACTTTTGCATTTTAGGTTTTTGAACCGAATGACGTGAAAGTCAATTTCATTTGGAAACTTCGAGAATATATAATTGTTGCAAAACTTTAAAGGTTTGCAATTTATTGAACATTGGAAATTTAAAGATGCCTTTTTTGTATGGTGAAAAGGGAAAAGTTAATAGTGTGCGGGTTGGGGGTGCGAAGAATTACCATCTTAATTACATTGGACTTGTGATAAGTCACCCAATAGCCATATTGTTGCATGTAGACTAGGCATGGGGCATTAAGAAGGGTTACGCCAATGGTTTCCTTCCTCTCCTTGTCATGAGAGAAACGTGGAGTTGTTATAAGCCATTGCAATGATCGTTTGTCCATGATTTGCCAAAAATTGTGCAGGGTGATGTGGAAGAAGGTTAGGTAAGCATGGATGTGGAAGAAAATGTAGAGGAATGAATAGCACAACCCTATCCATAGGAAGAGAATTTTGACAATTTAGTTCATCAACTAATCTATCTAACCATAACTTTTGCATAGATTAAGTAGACGAAATGTCGAATGTAGTGGTGTACGACAATCAACTAATGAGTTTCATTTCCAATAGGATGGACCCCAATCGAGCTATTTAACAATAATGTTTACATTTATTTTATGGGGATAACACTTCAACAATTGGTTATTGCAAGTTCAAAGATTGAGGTAGACTTAACAAATATATTGAACTATAAGAACTTTCAAATAAACGAGAATTCGATTTATCTCCAAATATAATATTAGTTCGAACTACTCCATTTGCTGTGAAAATGATGAACTTTTTGAGTGACTAGATCCGTGTAACGTTGCTAATTTGAGGGTGTTTGTTAGAGATTAAAATTGAAAATATAGTCATTATTATTGACTTTTATTAGACGGGTGGGATCCAATAACGGCCATATTTTCAATTTTAATTGAATTTTAAGCCGTACCAAACAGGCTCTTAAACTTATAATTTCTGTGAAATCGACTTCGTTTAGAGAAGAAATGAAAGAAGTTTTAAAATTACTTATTACTTTGAATGTTGACTTCTTTTGCCCGCATCCGAATGGAGGTGACATGCTCTCCCATTTAGAATGTGATGATCATCGATATTTCGCGACTGAATATTCCTCGATTCCACCACGATACTAGAAATCTAGGTCGTACAATAGAGACCCTACCTCCATGGTGAATGAAATCCGAGCCACCTAATAATGTGGACATTGCTGTAAAAAGGGTAAAAGTAGACTATTTCCATCCCATTCAGAAAATTTTCATTAATAACTAATAGACATTTTTCATCAACTTTCACCCAAATTTTTTATCCAATAAAAGAAAACTGATGACCAATTATTATTTTTTCTTCATCTCATTGATTGTGATACCTTAGCCACTTGTTTGGCAAGGAAATACATTTTTCCTACCAACACTTCAACAACATTACTTTATGTCCACTACTACATGTTGCAATTACTATGGCAATTGTTTCTAACATAAAACTCACTTTGAGTACATAATGTTAGACATGGTAATGATAATATTTTTCTTTTCTTTTTCCTTCTATTCTTATCAAGGGCCTGTTCGATAAGGATTAAAATTGAAAAACTAGTCGTTATTGTTGATTTTTATTAGACGAGTGTGACCCAATAACGATATTTTTCAATTTTAATTAGATTTTAATCCTTACCGAACATGATCCAAATAAGTTAGAGATAATGAGATTTAAGCATGCAATCTATAATATTACTGTAAGAAATAAGCATACTAACGAAATTGCGTGGGAAAAATTACACGCTTACTTGCAAAGTTTAAACAGAATATGTTATTGAATGAAATTTTACATAAGAGAAGATACATCGAACGAAGAAAATCAAAACTATATCTAAATTTTTATAGGGGCTTTAAAGAAGGAATAGAAGAATGGGTGAAATAGTGGCATGTTATCGTTTATGGTCAAGTGTATCAAAAGTTTACATCCTAAAAACCAAACACAAGATTTCTAAAAATTGACATTATTTTGGTCCTATTTAATTGTTCTACCTAACTTTTGAATTTTAAAATTCATAATATTTCTACCAAGAAAACAAGAAGTTTCCATTTTTTAAAAAAAAAATATGGCAAAAATCAACAAATTAAGTGGCCAAGGTACAACTTAAATTGCACCAACCCAACTACTTGTAAAACCCTAATTAAAACCGGTCAATATTACTCTATGAAAATAATTTAAAATCATTAATATTAATTTAATGAATTTCTTGCTATGACCTGTCAATGAGGTCTCTTTACTGCCTGACCTAAAGTAATAAAATTATTTATTGAAACTTGTACAAACTCTCCTCTATTATCCTGACAATTTTGAAGTAGTAAATTTGATAAAGAAATTGAGTCGCTGTTTGGCCGCAATTTTTGAATTTTTTTTTTCTAAATTCATTTTTAATTATATCGTTGCCAATAAAATAATTTTGTACGTGATCCTTATTATTTTTTTATTTTTTAACCATACAATCTCTATAAAATCACTTACAAAAAAATAAAAATAAATCTCAGTGACTGCGAAAACATAGAAATTGATCAACGGGCTAGTTTAACAAGAAAAACTGAAAACCATCTCCATATACAAGTTCAATTACGTATGAAAAAAACCATTCGAAGAATCTAAAAATCGGCCAATTTGAATAAGAAAATTACGCGAGACAACTTTACTAGTTTATTTTCAAAAAAGTAGACTTTCTTGAAAAATATTTCTTTGACCTTTTACTATTATTTCTAACACTCCTACTGTCCTCATTACGAATCTAACCAGAAGAGAGAGTCAAATTTTTTTTTTGAGTTACAAAAGATTATTGTACTATATATACTTTTATTGGCTAAAAATACATATGGTAAACGTAGAACATAAATGGTATTAAGCTTAGCTGTATTTGACAGCAGTCAGGCACCCCCAAACCCACCCAGCAGAAATGGATCCACAGTACTGAGTCGACCTAGTCCGGACCCGTATGGCTCGATATTGGCTTGGGCTACAAAACCCACAATTTCTTGGTGGCACCGCCGAATTGCACTGTCAGCATTTAGAGTGATCTACTGTATAACAGTAGTACTTGTTAAACGTTGCAGAATTGTGAAACTCGATTTTTTTAATCCATTTCTCTCTCCTCCATTGTCAACTGAAGGAACCTGAAGGAAGTAGTAGGTAGAGATAAGAGAGAAAAAACAAGATTTTTCAAGAATCAAATCACAACTTCTGATTCATTCGTAAAAGGTAAGTCCTTTTAACGGAATACACATGGATATTCATATTGAAACCAAGAATCCCTGAGTTTATATGTGTTGTATTGTACATTTAAGTATATGAATGTGAAGGGGGCTGGGTTTAAAGTTCAATGAAGGTGCAGCAGAAATGGTGGACCGGTGTAGCAGTGTAGTTTTTTTTTGTTCAGTATTTATCTTGCTGTTTGGTACGACATTGGGACAGCAATTCTCAGTTCCATTACAAGAAAGGTTTGCTCTGCTTCAACTGAGATCTTCATTAGGGTTGAGGGCCAGAGAATGGCCCATAAAATCTGACCCGTGTACCAACTGGGTTGGTATCCAATGCCTGAATGGTCGGGTCACAGGGATCAACATATCTGGGTTCAGGAGGACTCGAAGGGGGAGTCAAAACCCTCAATTCTCTGTGGATGCCCTCCAGAATTTGACCCTTTTATCCTCTTTTAATGCCTCAAATTTTGCTCTCCCGGGTTCAATTCCGGAATGGTTAGGCCTGCGGCTTGGCGGACTACGAGTGCTTGATCTTAGGTCTTGTTTGATTACTGGTGCTATTCCATTCACTCTTGGAAATTTGACTAGCTTAACTGAACTGTATTTATCTGATAACAATCTTACTGGGATAGCTCCATTGAGTTTAGGTCAGTTATCAAGCCTTGCCGTGCTTGGTCTTTCGCATAATTTGCTTACTGGTTCGATTCCCGAGTCTTTTTCCTCACTGGGGAACCTTACTTTACTTGATATGTCTTTGAATTTCTTGTCCGGGGCAGTTCCTCTGGGCATTGGGATTTTGTCTAGGCTGCAGTTCTTGAATCTTTCACGGAACAATTTGTCTTCATCAATACCTGCCCAACTTGGTGATCTTTCTAGCCTGGTTGACCTTGATCTTGGATTTAATTTGCTATCTGGTTCAGTGCCTCCAGATTTTGGAGGGTTGAAAAACTTGCAGAGATTGGTTATTGGGAACAATTTCCTGTCAGGATTGTTGCCAGATAATTTGTTTCCTCCCCTGACTCAGTTGCAATTTGTGGTTTTGAGCCATAATAATTTTAGTGGTGATTTCCCGGATGTGCTTTGGTCTATGCCTGAATTGCAATTTCTGGACGCCTCTGAAAATAACTTCACCGGTAGACTGCCCAATGTCAGTTTGAAAGCTAATGCTAGTTTTGCTGTTTTTAACATTTCTCGGAATTTGTTTTATGGAAGTCTTACCTCTGTGATCACAAGGTTCAGTTCTATTGATATGTCGAGCAATTATTTTCAAGGTCGGGTTCCAGATTATGCACAAGGCAAGACATCTCTTAGTCTCAATTGCCTTCAAAATATGACAAGGCAGAGGGGTGCAGGAGAATGTGCATCATTTTATGCTGGCAAGGGTTTAGTATTTGATAATTTTGGACTGCCAAACAGCACCCAACCTCCTCCTCCCAAATCTGAAAAGAAAAGCCACAAAACATTGATTATTTTAGCAGCTATTTTGGGAGGTATTGGAGTAATTGCATTGCTCGTAATATTGATTGTACTGCTGATTGTATGCATGCGTAAGAATGGTTCGAGAAACCAAAGAAGCACTGCCACGGGCCCTATTCCTGCAGGTGAAAGTCCTCCGCCTCCTGGAGTGTCCTTGAATTTTTCAAGTCTAGGAGATTCATTTATATATCAGCAGATTCTCCAAGCCACTGCTGAATTCAGCGATGCAAATCTAATCAAGCATGGCCATTCTGGGGATCTTTTCCGTGGTATCCTTGAAGGCGGAATCCCAATAGTCATCAAGAAGATTGATTTGCAATCATCTGTCAAAAAGGAAAGTTATATGTTAGAACTGGACCTTTTTGGCAGGGTTTCTCATCCCAGATTGGTCCCTCTCTTAGGGCACTGCTTGGAGAATGAGAACGAAAAGTATCTGGTCTACAAATATATGCCTAATGGAGACCTATCAAGTTCTTTGTTTAAGAAACCGGGTTCAGATGACGACAGTTTACAGTCACTGGATTGGATAACAAGACTGAAAATTGCAATTGGGGCTGCTGAGGGTCTGTCTTACCTACACCATGAGTGTACACCTCCACTTGTTCACAGGTATGCTGAGAACCTTTTGCCTTGTATTACAATTTTCTTGACTTCTTTTCTCTTTCCAGTTTAAGCTGGTTATAAGGTGAATATTTGTTCTCCACGTGGAAAATGCATTACTTTATCATAGTTATCTTATTGCGAAAAAATGAATTACAGTGCCGAGCAGAAAAATATGCTTCTGGATTTGATTTTGCTGCCTATAGTGTCAAATACGTGACTAACGTTTTCCTTCTTGAGAATCAATAGCATCTTGAGTAAAAGTACTCATATAGTAGTCAGGAAATAATTTTTTTGTGGGCAATGGCTTTACTTCTTCTCTGCTACATTTAGCTACATAGTTATAATTCTAACTTACAAACACATCGTCTTTATTTTAGAGATCTTTGGGGCCTCAAAGGCTAAAATCTGGACCTATTATTTGTCTGCTAAGTTCTTTAGGCCTGCGAGTTTTTGCTCATTAAATCAAATGCCTGAATGTCACTGGTGCATAATTTTTTAGCTGTGACTTGGGGTTGTACAAGTTGCTAAAGTTTGAAAATTCTAGATTTTCAACTTTTTAGCTAGAGTGTGATGATAGACGCCTGCTCAAGTTCTTACTTGATATTGATTTTACAATCAGTTTGAAGTGTCTGGCAGTAGGAAGAAAATTGAGCATGATTTGCGAACTGAAGCTAAATAACAATGAACTAAGTATTAATTTCCAATAGAGCTGAAGCAAACATTTTGAAGAATTTATGAGATTGTAAAATCATTAACTTTCTTATGTTTTTGTTAACTATTATTTACTGCTCCCATCATTTTGATGTCTTATATTAGTTCCATTAAGCTTGTCAGTTACTTATTAGCTATTTATATGGTAATAATATTAATTATCTCCTAATAATATTTATAATACCCTTCTGTTCTGTGCACCATTAAATCCATATTTGTTGACCTTATCTGTTCTGTGGTTTTGATGACGGTGACTCTTTTAAACAAAATTGGTTAATAGATGTGATGTTTAGATATAAGAAAAGATTTCCCCAACGATTTCTACGAGCCCCCCCACACCCACTGTACAGGGCCGTTGGGCTATTGAAGCACTCCATTGTAATAATGACCTTTTGGAATGTTTTTTGGGTAGAATACTAGTGAATATGTCTGGAGTTCCGGAATGTTAGATAAATTGGTGATGATGTTCATTAATTTCTCTTGGCTGCTTTGTGACTTGACAGTAATGGATAGGCCTCAATTACATCATTCTGTAATTATTCCCTGAAACTGATGTTGTCAATTACAATAAGAGCTGTTTGCAGTTGTACAAGACATTGAGAGGAACTTCTATATCTATTGTATACCTCATCAGTCACTCGTCACAATAGCCATAGGAAATGCAGGGACGACCATGATCTAGTATATGAACTTGAAGGCCTCTACTGCTCCATGGACATGATGCCTGTGAAGATGCAGTAGCTTAATAAGTAGTAAAAATCCATTTCTACGTGACTGGTTATGGAGTATGTTTAGATTACCATACTCTTGGACATTATATCTTGTTATGAATTGAACCTTAATCCCTAATTTCGTGAGCAGTAATAAGCAAGCAGAAGTCGGAAAAATGCAAAGGATAACACAATAATAGTGATTCACCCTCAATGTAAAGGCTATATCCACTTGCCTTGCAGGTCTTCACTAAAAATCAAGAGGTTCACAATATATTTTTCAATTTTCATCTCTCAGTCTGTGTATCTGTGTTAAAATGGCTCCTGTGAATATCTTTTTATATAATAGTAATCTTAGATTAATCTAACACGAAAACTGAAAGTCCAATATACCCCTATGATAAAATAGTTTCATGGTTGAGTGGATAAGTGAATGGTACAATTAGGCTAGATGATACCCAACTTCTCTGTTATAAAATCATTCTTGGTGTTTTGGATGACATTACTGAATTCTTTTACCAGATTTTCTCTCTTGGCCTTTTATCAGCAAAGTGGTACTCATAATGTCAACATTAATTTATTTTTGTTCTCAAAGGGATGTCCAAGCAAGCAGCATACTCCTTGACGATAAATATGAAGTACGGTTAGGAAGCTTGAGCGAGGTTTGCCCTCAAGAAGGAGACAATCATCAAAATAGGATCACAAAGTTGCTGCGACTGCCACAGTGAGTATTATCATTTAAATCACAAATACTGATTTTTATTTGTGGATGTTCTTGCTATAATTTTTCAAGTGCTAGCTTGAAAAAGATTACAACGAGTACCCAATTCTATGACAAGGGACATAAATATGCAATTGCAACTTACACTCTATTTATTCCGGGATACATTTGTTAAGGCATTCGTAGTACTAAAAGAATGATGACAGTGACACTATAAATTTCATCTGCATTAAGTCGCTATGCCTCTCATTAGTGTCAGCTAAATTAGATTTATTGAGATATAATACTGTCTTTTGGCTTTCTAATTCATGTGAAATTGTTGTACGGTTTATTCCAATTGCTTGGTCGAGGTTGTGACATATTTTTTTGTTGTATGCAGGACATTAGACAAAGGTACTTCAGGTGTGTTCAGTCTCTTTAATTGTAGTTCTGTTTCCATCATTCTTTTCTGCATATTCCCCTACTTAAATGATGCCATCTAGATGCTTCTTTTAGTGTTAGTTCTTATCACGCAGTTGATTGCAATGCATATGGGTGTGAACTAACATCTGTGGGCAGTTTGTTTAAATTATAAAATGTGGGATAAAAAGGCCATTGAATACTTTTCCTTAGTACGCCATTGCTAAAACCTAGGTTGCATGGAATTTCTAAAAGATAATGTTTCCATTTCGGGCATGTTTAAGAAAATGAACACTTCAGAAACTCTTAGAAATGTTTTGAAAACTCAGAAAAGATCTCAATTTTTTTTATTTTTTATTTTTTTTATGTTTGAAAAGAATCCGGAAACTTGAAGAAAACCTTTTATTATATCTGGGAACTTCGATTTCAAATAAGAATTAATGTAGTTGAGGGTTTTAACCCTTCTACTTAAACCATTAAAAGTGATTAGGGTTTGATTGAATTATTAATGGTTCTGCCGTAATTATCTTGTGCAAATAGAATAGAATTATATCTGGAGAGAACTTTTGCTATACGCTTGATAGATGGAGAATTCCTGTCCTAGCCAAGTTAAGCAACTAGTCATTGACTCAAGTGCTTATTTGAATTGGCAATCCATTGATTCCTGATTGTTGGTAATTAATGAACTTGAGAATCTCCGACTTACAAACATCCTTTAAATGGCTATACTTTGTAACCCTCCCTTTCCTTGATGTTTTTTTATGTTCCAGCTCATATGCTATTGTTAACTAGCTTCTTACTCGTGAAGTTGTTAAAGATTTAAGCTCATCATTCATAGAGCATGTTTTGCTAAGCTTAAAAATAGTTCTTAAAACTAAGTAAGTTTCAAAGTTGAAATTATTTTGACACGAAGTAAGAGTTACTTTCAAAATAAGTACCTTTTTTTAACTCAGAAGTGAGAAAAAAGTAAGTTATCCAAACCTTTTTTCAGCTTATCCTAACATGCTATATCTGTAATGCTTTGAGCATCATTCACCAGTACTCTCCCAGAAATTCACTTAATATTGCGAAAAAGAATGCTTTGACCGGTTGCAGTTTGTCATAAATGAAGGCATCAAGTGTAAAGTTTATTGAGCAAGAGTGTTGGACCACTTTGATCTAGCCCTTCCTTAATGTTCAAATATATCCTTTTGGCTTAGACTTGAAATCAAAGTCTTTCACGTTAAGAGCGATCACATAGAATAGTTCTAGTCATGCACCTTTCTATACGGAGTTGCTAATGTTTGTCAAACTTGGGATTGAATTGTTCAAACCAAATGAACTGTTCTTTCTAAAGGATTCAACTTAAATGTCACTGTATATAATTGTTATAAATGATAATGTTTCAAACATATATTAGTCTAGGTCAAATGACAATATATTATATTTGGACCAAATGATTTAATTCTGGAATGGAAAAATAAGTATAAGCATGCACAATTCTGGCTGTTTTACATCAAAGGTTCTTCGGGGAATTATAAGAATGAAATAAAGTATGCTTCATAGTTTTGTTTGTTTATGTATTATGATTTTCTCGATTGGCTAAAGATCATAGAGCTTGAAGTGGAAAGTTCTTTAAATTTGACTTGGATCACTAATTGCAGCTTCTATATTGATTTCTAATTTTTTTTCCGCTATATTTTAAAATGCCAGGTGTGCCTAATGCAACATGTGCTTATGATGTCTATTGCTTCGGAAAGGTATTACTTGAGCTTGTTACAGGCAAGCTCGGTATTAGTTCCTCAACTGATGCCACCACAAAGGAGTGGTTGGAAGCATCCCTTCCATACATCAGTATATATGACAAGGAACTCGTCACAAACATTGTCGACCCGTCATTAATTATAGATGAGGATCTTCTTGAGGAAGTGTGGGCAATGGCAATTGTTGCCAGGTCTTGCCTTAATCCCAAGCCTACGAGGCGGCCTCTAATGAGATATATTCTTAAAGCTTTGGAAAATCCTTTGAAGGTGGTGAGGGAAGAAAACTCAGGTTCTGCCCGGCTTAGAACAACATCTTCCCGAGGATCGTGGAATGCCGCTTTATTTGGCAGCTGGCGGCACAGCTCTTCCGATGTGGCGGCTGTGCCAGCTGCCCCTTCTTACAAAGTGGAAGGAACAAGTAGTTTTAAACAGTCAGAAACTGCAGGTTCCCAGGGAAGTGGTCAAAACGGTGATGGGAATGGTCATTCGTCATCAACCAGACGGTATTCCAAGGAGATTTTCCCTGACCCTATGGATGACGGGACATAGAGAGAGCTCTTGAGGAGTAAAACGAAAGGTGATTTTTCTCAATTCTTTGTCAATAACAAAGCAGGCTCTGAATTTGGATTTTCTTGCTTGTTGGTTCCATGTATATTGTCCATTTTGGAGCTCTGCCGTTGCTAGCCATTTTTGTTATTAGAAGTTGCACATTCCTAGGATTTAGATAGTGGGGGTTCTTCTGGTGGTGATTTTTTGAAAGCTTGTTTTTGGTTTGAAGCAAGCTACAATTTTTTATTGTGTAATTGATCTTTTTAATTGGTTCTATTGTGAAATGTAAATTATAATGTTGGCTATACTTCTTCTAGAGTTTGGAAGAAAAGAACAGGCATGGCTACATTTTTTTCTTGATTTAAATTGATTTATTTCTTAGAGTTGAATTTGAGATTGCTCTGCTTTTGCTGATTTTGCACCTGAGTAATGCTAAACTTAGGATAACATATCAATTAATGTTACTTAATTATCGTCTACATTGGTGATCACTACGAGTCTAGATAAATAGAATTATTCCTTGTGCTTGTTGATTTGATAACGAGGCATAGTAAACTCATGGAAAGCTGAATTAGGTGTTGGTTTGTGGGCTTGAACCCTTATTTCCCTGGGATTGGGATTGTAGTTCAATTGATCGGAGAACCACTCTGTCAAGGCGGAAGCTTTATGTTTTGCCTATATGCAAAAAATGGTGCCCAAACGAAGTCTAAATACAATAATGGTAATATGCTATATAAAACCATTAGTCTATGTTTAAGCTCAATTTTTGTTGAAAATAAGTTTTTTAAAAGTGAATATTTGGAAAATGTGGTTCGAAATTAGGAAAAAAATTTAGTTTACGTGAAAAGATTTTATTGAGATCGTGTGATTGAAAATAAATTGAGAAAAAAATTGAATGTTTAGATAATAAGGCTCAAACAGAAAATGTGGATAGAAAGTAGGAAAAAATTTTGGGTTTACGTGAAAACATTTTATCGAGAGATCGTGTGATTGAAAAAAAATTGAGAAAAAAAAAATAAATATTTAGATAATAAAGCTCAAACAGAAAGGGCTAAGTGGGCTTTACGTCCTTCAAATTTAATTGAACATGTTATTTAACCCTTATTCAGACCTCATTTTTGAAGATCGTATTTTTCAAACTCATTTTCTAACATATAATTTATAGAATTCATAATTTTTACCAACTTTTTAACACGTTGTTTGACGAACCTCATTTCAAAGCTCTTTAATTCTCATACTCATTTTTATTACGCATTTACATAATAAAATATTTTGCACGTAAATTTAAAAAATTTCTCTACTTTTTAATTACATATTCTTTAAGAGGCTATTCAAAACTCTGTTTTCTCAAAATAATGGCCGTCAAATAGCTTTTATAAAAAAATCTACTAAAAAAAAAATTAATTTTTAGCTAAACAAAATAGGGGTATAATGACACATTTATGTGCCACATAAATTGTATTTAACACGTGATACTACATAATATTATTCTAACAATGTTAAAGAACAAAAATGATATTAAAAATACTGATTTTACACGGTAAAGAATTGATTTATTTGGAAGTCTCGAAGGGACAATATTATGTAAAATTCAAGGAAAAAAGAAATTATTTTCTTTAGAATAGTTGTGTCAAACTGGGAGGATCAACCCTATATAAGTTGCCCGTGAACCCGGTGAACCCGGTAATAACCCGAATGGGTCGATCCACGAGCTAATAATTGAAAAACCCAGTTCGGGTCTGATTTAAATGCTCGGGCCGGCGATTTCTAGTTAATATGTAAAATAAATTTAATTTGATTTTTTGAATTTAAATGGCGACTCATATTCCTTAATTTAAAATATTCAAATATTTAATTTCACTCAATTGACCCTTGCAACCTAGATTGCTCAGTACTAGTTGTACTATATAACATTATTCTAAAGAAATTATTTTCTTTAGAATAGTTGTGTCAAACTGGGAGGATCAACCCTATATAAGTTGCCCGTGAACCCGGTGAACCCGGTAATAACCCGAATGGGTCGATCCACGAGCTAATAATTGAAAAACCCAGTTCGGGTCTGATTTAAATGCTCGGGCCGGCGATTTCTAGTTAATATGTAAAATAAATTTAATTTGATTTTTTGAATTTAAATGGCGACTCATATTCCTTAATTTAAAATATTCAAATATTTAATTTCACTCAATTGACCCTTGCAACCTAGATTGCTCAGTACTAGTTGTACTATATAACATTATTCTAATAGGAATAACTGGTTGGAAACCTATAAATAATTTAAGTTTATCTATTTTTCTTCTTTTCTAGAAAGAAATTAAAATAGGATGAGACTCAAACGATAATAATTAATAGTAACTCGAGCATCTCTGTCTTCCAAAAATCATTTTCATCAATAAGAAAGAAGTTACATAGTTATTAAGTATTAGCATGTCATCCATTGAAAATTGAACAAAAGTGCGAAAAGAAAACTGTTGGGATAGTAGTAAAATATCCATCGTAAGAGTTATGATAGTCTGACAGGTTTGGGACGGGGAGAAAGAAAACAGGTGCATGTGTCAGCACCTGTTTGGGTCATTTTTTTATTTTTTATTTTAAACTGTCCAATCAGCGAATAACACATCACACCTGTTTTCACCCTATCCTCAACCCTGTTTTTGTAGCAAAACTATTTGCAGCAACTAGAAAAATGAATATAATTATATGTTTACATTTTTATTAAAGTTTAAACTTCAAATTTCGCTTGACATTTATTTAGTCCATGTTTGGTATAGATTAAAATTTGATTTTAATCTTAAGTCAAAATCAATAACTATAAAACCACATATTTCATCAACTTTTAAAATTTATTAAAAGTCTGATATTAATCTACACCAAACAAAGACTTAATTTCTTATGGGAAAAATTGTACCATTAGGCATTAGAGTGTTGTTTTAGTAGCAACTTTGCCTCAAACTTTAATAATGGAACAAATTAGTTCCCAACCTTTAATTATAATTTCACGATCAATTGCCAAACAATGAAAATTATCAAAGAATCACATGATTGTTGCATGTTCAATTATATAAAATGCGCTTTTGCTTTCCAATAAGGCTAGTTGCAACTAGAAACTTATAAGTGAAACATATTTTTCACACGTGATAATTTAGTGAATTTCAACAACTTCTAGCATTTAGGATTGGTTGTGCATAATACAATTTTGAAGATCAACTTGCTTTATTTTTAATGTTTGGGACCAACGATGAAATTATTCCTTTCTTATTTTTTCTTTTTTGGAGCCGATTTTACAATATAATTCCCTACTTTTTAATACATTCATATAATAAAATATTCTACACATAAATTCAAAACGTCTCCCTACTTTTTAATAATACATTCTCCTAAAAATCCCTACCTTTTAATGATTGTCAAGCAAGGGCTAAGAACTAGCCTGAATCGGTCTGAATTTCGTAATTTCCTTGTTTGATTAAGTCGACAATGCTGTATTGCTCAAACATTCCCGTTGAGATTTTTTTTAACCTTTTAAATTCAATTACGATTTTCAATTAACTTTAGTATTTAATTCGTGCAATTATTTAAATGTGATTATAGGATATAATAAGTGAAGACAACCGACTAATCAAATGTATACCGAAAAAGATGTAGTTGGTATTGTTCCCCCTTGAAGCAACTTCACCAATCAAATCATATCTAATCTTTGCTCGTCCCAAACAAGAGGAAGTTGTATTATACATAATATCACAGAAAGTATACAGAATAAAGATATGCTCCAGATATGAAACTCCCTCTAATGAGACATCTAACGAAAATTGATGACACGACAATCATGAATGATGGTCATACGCTTGGCCATTAGTTATGTGGAACCTCATTTTCACCAATTTTAAAAATAAAATGACCAATATATCATCCTATATAAATAAAAGAAAAAAGAAAAGAAAAATAAAGAATAAATTGCAATATGCTCCTAAACTTTTATAAAAATGCAAATCAGTCCAAAACTTATGAAAATATTAAAAATAACAAAAACGCACTCGCTCTTCTCCTTCACCTCCACCGTCTGATGACCACATCTACTCTTCTCCACCGCCACAACATCTGGACATTGGTCACAATCTCCTCAACACCCTCTACAATTACATCCCAAGAATTTCCCATATTATCCAATAATCTGACAGAAATCAGCAAGCAAAATCAGCTACTCAAAAAATGGACAAATTGCTGGAAGTCACACCTCCGGCCATCAACATGATCACGGACAACCACCATCCGGTTTCCCACGCCCAGACGATCTCAGCCTTTGGGCAATTCATCCAAAGCACTTATCTAATAGGTTCAATCTAAAACTAAAAATAACGCAGTTGTGACTATCGCGCCGCACACTGAATTTTACTGATTCTGGCGTCGTCCCTTTGACCCATGATTGCGGACCACTCCATTCAGTACCCTCTCATCATGGAGAAGCTATTCCACCCATTCGTCTTCCACAATTTTGCCTGTATTCGTTAGAACTTCAAGTCAAAATCCAATTACAACTTTTGGAACATAATATTTCTCCTACGAATTGAACGGTTTCAAGTTGAAATTGACCTAAACCCACGGTTGGGATAGGTGCGCCTGGTGAAGAAGGACCTAGCCCAGGTGGTCCACGACCATGGGTGTTTCGGACGGCGCCGAAATTTGAGAAGTTCGCAAGCTGTGTCGCGACTGGCAAAGAATCTGACATGAAATTAAATTTTTTTTGTTGATATTTGTTGTAAATTGTTGGCATGAGTGTGGTCGTCTGGTGATAAGCAATTGATAGGAAGTGAGTTCCGATCATGGGGGGTGGCCAGAATGTAATTTCCAACGATTTTTAGATTTGAGGACAACGAACTTTCAGCATTAAATTCGACCACTACATTTGATGAAATTGGGAGTGGTTGGGTGGTAATTGAAGGGGTAATTGGAGGGCTCTTGACTGGTGTCAACGTCCGACGGCTTGGGTGGCCGGAGGCTGCTGGAATCTGGACGCATTTGGGCTAAAGAAAAGGTAAGAAATCGCCACTTTTCGGACTAATTTGCATTTTTAAAAACGTTTAGAGTAGATTGCAATTTATTCTTTATTTTTCTCTTCTTTTCTTTTTTGTTTTATTTATATAGGAGGGTATAATGATCATTTTATGTTAAAAATTGGCAAAAAAGAAGTTCAGCGTAAAGAATGTGAAATGTTTCTGCGCCAAAAAATGAAAGGTAGAGACGTTTTCCACAAAAATCCTTCAAAAGTAGGGACGTTTTGCGCCAATTACCCTAAATAAATTGTAGTTACATACTTGCGACTAGGGGTGTGCAACGGGTCGATTTGGGCCGATTTGTACCCAAACCCGACTGACCCAAATTTCTCGATTTTAGGCTATTTTATAACCTGAACCGGCCCGGTCGTTCGCAGGAACCGACCCGGCCCGAGATGGTTCTGGTTGGGTCAGCAATTTTTTTTTTCCAATTAAGTTCAAACTGCCAAATGAATCCTTATTTGCCTGAAATAAAATCAGAAAAAGTTAAATATTTTTTTCTTCATGTTGATGATAGTTTGTCATTTTCATAAATCATGATATCATATAATATTTAATCGAAACAAGAAAAGTTAATTAAATTTAAAACACACTAATTAAACTAAACAAAAACAAAATAGCCATCAAGCATGAAAAAAAAAATTAAATATTACAGTAATCCAAACTCAATAAATAAGAATACAAATGCTACAATCATCCAAAATTTAAAAAAAAAAAAAAATCTCATAAAAGAAATAATAAGTTAAAATATTACAACTTCCGAGTTATTGCATAAGCTTCAAGCATCATTCTTACAATAAAAATAATAGAAATACTTAGAGAAAAAGTTATGCATATTAGAATACATATCTACCTCAAAAACTCAAAAATGAACTAATCATATTGAATTAGCCTTCATTTGATTTCTCTGATTCCAAAAGTTCTACAAAAAAATAATGATTAAATTAGGAATGAATTTTATAAAATATATATTTAACATAATCATGGAATAGCTACATTACCTTCAACAAACTTATTTTATTCATCCACATCTTCCATATAGATTTTCTCCATACTTATAGAGTATTTAATCCAATTTTGTGTACACACCAAAACTTCCACCATTCTAGGAGTTAAAGAACTACAAAATGGATTAAGAATTCTTCCTTCGGTACTGAAAGCACTTTCTGAAGCCACTGTAGACACTTGAATAGCCATTAGATCTCTGGCAAGTTTTGACAATGTACCATATTTGTTTCCATTAACTTTCTACCGATTAAGAACATCAAAAGTATTGTCCTCAATATCTTCACAAACATCTAACAAATATTTATCCACATCATTTTTTAATTCAATTAAATCTTTTGCTACTTGTGATCTCTTAAACCTAGAAAGACGAGAAAGAGACACCCTTGAAGTGGGACTTTCTTTTGCAGAAGAAACCTCACTTGAAGAATTCCAGTCACTAGATACTCGATTGCTTTCAGAGCCGACTTCACATCTCACATACCAATCATAAATAGAAATCAAATTGTCTTTCAAAATTTTTGTCATATTACAAGCAACTTCCTTATTCTTATAAATATCACCAAAACAAAAATCAGCATATGGCAATTTGTATCGTGGATCAAGCATTTTAATACTAAATCATGTTTGTTTAGGAAAATGTTTCTACAATAGAAGCATTTTTCCAATCAAAAGTTGTAGGAGGCCCACTCTTCCTACAACCATCATAATCCTGAAAATAATTTACATACTGCACATCATCCTCTTCTAACCTTTCAAAAGCTTTTTGAAATTTTAAAGCGGCTTCCAACATCAAATATGTGGTGTTCCATCTCATTGGTACATCCAAAAAGGCTAAAATATTGCAGATTACAGAGATAATAGAACTGAATTTGCAAGTAATTTGTTAAAATTAATCATTAACCCAAGCACCCAATTACCTTAAATTAAGGTTAATAAAGTTATTTTGTACCTGAAAAATAAAATCATAAACGCTAATAATTGCCTTTATAATCTTCAAATATGGATTTCATATCAATCACAATAAATTCAGGGAAACAAAATTATGGTCTAAACAAACTGTTTAATAATTGTGGAGTTGTATTTTTTACGTGGGTCTAAACAAAATTCACAGATTGATGATAGTGGGAAAAGAAAGTGTCTCATTGAAAAATGCTTCGGGAAAGAGGAATACGTTACATAGCCCCCCAAAAGGCGCAGCTAGTAGAACAACCATTTCACAAAAGTTTAACCCTCAACCACGGATCTTAAATTGAAACAATAAAAATATCAAAATAACAAAGAAACAAAGTCCTTACGTTACAAAAATACTTGATTTGGGTCCTTGGAGGCGAGAGAAGAGAGTGAGAGGCTAAGGCGGAGGCGACTTTAAAGCAGATGAGGAGGAGGCGACTGTGGATTCAGAGGTTCTGGTTTTGAATAAGCAAGGGAGGGATGATGTTTTTAAATTGGGTTGGGTCGATTTAACTGGGTTTAAACCCAAACCCAACCCGTTCCAAATAATTTTATATTAATTTAAAACTCGATCCAACCCATTTTTATTTTAACCCGACCTGTTTCGAGTTTGGTTGGGTCGGTTTTGTAGTTTTCGATTTATGGACCCAACCCTACCTGCAACATAACCATGCCTCTATCAATTAAAGAATTAAATCTCATGTCACATATGAAGTTAGTGGTTTAACATTTAAAAGTTCTGAGATCATCTACAAGCATGCATATGATGGAGGGACAAATACTTAAATGTTCTTTTTACTGAAATTGAACCTTCCTAAATGGTTTATTTTTTAAATATGTTATCTAACACTAATTTAGTGGTCATTTTTATAGATTCATTTAAATAAATCACGTGACATTACATTGAAGTGAATTTACTATTTAATGTCATGCAGTTATCATTTAGACCAGTATTTGACACCAACAATAATGAATAATATTACTCTTTTAGAATAATGCTACCTAATATCAGTTTAGTTGACTACACTTGATAATAAATTATTTGACATTTTATTCAAGGGAATCTTTCATTTAATTTTATGCAGTTGCTAGTTAAACTGATACTGAAACGTACACCTATAATGTTAGAACACGAGTTTAGTTGGCCACATCAATAGGTTGAATCATGTGATATTATATTTAAGTGAATTTATAATTAAACGTCGTGTAGTTATTACTTAGATTGGCGCTTGAAACCAATGTTTCTAAATAGTATTACTCTTGTTTTTATATATAAAAAAAGACATGACATTCACGAGTATATATAAAACAATCATGCTAAGTGTACATTCTATGGGTTAAATTTTGGTATACATTTGTGAAAATTTAAAAAGTGTTGGATGGAAATATTTTTTTCTTATAAAAATTGTATCATTTGTCAACACGTAACACAATGTAAAAAATGATGTAAAATAAGTTGCATGATTGTACATACAAATGAATAAAAATGCAGTCAAGTAATCGCCTAAGCAAGAAGTCTATATGATAATTTCCACGCGTTGACACGGGTCAAGCCGACATCTTTGAATATGATAATCATTTCGGAGTACTATGTTACAGTAGAGTTTCTCAGAGGAAGCTAATAGCCCTAGAAGGAGATGACGAGCGTATGACAATTGGGGGAGACTAGTCGGAGCCACATTGAAGAGAGAAGAGCTTCGGCGGGTCATTCGTGAAGACTCGCTATACAGTTCCTTCGCCTCGGATTTTGATTTAAGCTTCCATTTGAATGAATCAGCTCTGAACTTTCAGGATATGGGAATTTCATTTATGGAACAGCATATTATTGAGGCCACTGGTAATTTCAGCAATAAAAACCTAATTGAGCACAGTGGTTCTGGTTTTTTATTTAGAGGGATTTTAAACTTTTGGGAAGTGAAAAATTCAGGGCATGTTTCAATCCATGTTGTCATCAAAACAATTGATTTGCTCCTAGTAGTGGTGGCAATGGGCCGAGCCCTGCACCAGCTCGTCGCTCGGCGAGTCGAGCTGCTCGTCAATTTTAATTTTTTATTACTAAACCTATATATATAGGCAGGGGGATGGGAAAAGAAACGGCTCCGAAGAAAGAAATTGGGGTTCCCAATGCTTAGCCGCATGCGGGGAGTCCCGTACGTACGGTTTTTAGGGGGATCTGGTCGAAAGACCGGTCGGATCGGTTAAACATTCCATTAGGGAGCCTGGTATTGACTCTTCTGTGTGGTATTCATTCTCGTTCGGCTTTTGGAATCACATCCAGCAGTGGTTGGAACAGCTCGCAAAGGTAGAAAAAAGTTATATATACGAGATAGAAAAATTTGATTTTACTCAAAGTTATGTTATCAAAACTCTGGAAAAAACTATTCCTATCAAAAATCAAATGTTTCATTAAATTTCCTTTCAAAAGAATCTATTATTGCTCATAGGAAGAAATTTCAATATATTCATATTGGTTTAGTTTAAATTACTGTTAAGCCCTTGTTTAGACTAGGTCTTGACATTCATGTACTTATAACCTTAAGAGACAAAAGACTTTTAAGGTTTGAGTATTATTTACTTTCTATGCTTGAATCCAATCTTGAAATGGACTAGTATTTTCAAATTGTTATCCAAGTTTTTCAATTAGTCTCCAAGACGGGGCTATTCTCAATGCTCTTAATCTTCGTATTCAAACCAATGTTCTAAAAGGCGTAATGCGTTGCGAGGCGTCTAGGTCGAGAATCAAGAATCGCAAGTTTAGGCGTGTCAATGCGAAGAATAAGCGTCATAATGCGTTTTGTATTTTTAATATTATTTTAATTATTTTAAGACATTAAATATATTTTTTTATATAAAAAATAGATTTTTTTTACTATATCATAAAAAAAATGATTTTTTTTACTTGAGCAGGGACCGAATTGGGCAATTCCTTGGGTAGAATTCAGATTAGATGCACGTGCCAATTTCCCTTTCCAATTTTCTTTATTTTCCTTACTTCCCAGGTTGAGAAAACTTCCCATTGAAGCACCATCAGAAAACTTCAATTGAAGCATTCGGCCTCTAACAACTTCCCAAATCCCAGGTCAAGAAAATCAAGAGATGAATCAAGATAAGTGCAAAGAAAAATCGCAGAATTGCTGGTTGTTTACAAACAAGAATGGCGATGATAATCAGCTACAGAATTGCTCGACGTGTTTGCTAAAAGTAATAGGGATGAAGATGAAAGCACAAACAATATTTTGAGTGAGGAAATGAATTCATCCAGCAGTCTTGCTTCTGATGAGACGAAATTACTTGTCAAGAAGAGAAATAAGGAAACAGTTAGTAGTGGAAAGGGAGGGTCGGATAATCCTACTATCAAACTGTCTTCTTTGGATAATAATTCTCAACCAAATCTCGAAATCGTTAGAGAAGAATAAGCAGTGTTGGCAATAGGATCTTCCATCCGAGAAATCGCCATAAGTTTTTCCTAGCTCAGTGGCGCATCATCCGCCTAGGATCCAGAAAATTTATCCGGTAAAAAATGCTCCAGATTTTCAGCTGATTCCGTGAATTCCGGGTTTTGTTAATTGATTCCATTTTTCCTTTCTCCTCGTTGAAAGTTACCGAAGACCTCTCGACGAGATTAATTACCGGTTGGATTTCTTGAAGCTGGGCACTGCCCGCCTATGAGTGCAAATTCTCTGATTTCTTCCCAGTTACCCTTAGCCATGATCCATATTGTTGTTCCAATCCTTCTCCATAAGCAGCCCCATCCTTTCTCTTCAGCGCACCTTTGTTTACCTCCCGATCCAATATCATACTGAGCACCATACATTGCTTGCTTCTCTCAACTGAAAGAAGGATTTCTTCCTCCCCAACCTCTACCTCTTGTTTCTCCTCCTTGGTTAATTTCAATCTTTGAGAAGGACCTGCTACAGATAAAAAAACCTTACCTTTGCTCACAAAGTTGATCCCACATCGGAGTCCAATAGAAGAAGCAAGAGATATTATGCCTATAAATAAATGGGCCAACTACACTTCCTTACGCTTCCTGGGCTTGCCAATTAATGGGTTGGAAGGTTCATAAAACAAAAAATTTAAAAATTTTATTTATAAAATGTGCGCCTTTGCGTGCATTTTGGTGGTCAACGCACCCGTTGACCGAGTTTTTAAACGCATACCGTGAATGCGAGGCGTTTCGACCAAGCCTCGTGCATAGACGCGCGTACGCGGCGCTTTTTCCCGCGTTTTAGAACATTGATTCAAACTAAGAACTTCGATGTTGATGACCATTCAAAAGCTTTTGCTATAATATACAGAGTTTAATACAAACTTTTGAACACTCAACTCAATATTCGTGTACTCAGATCTTCGCCAAGAGATGAAAGTCTCTTAGATGAAGTTAATCCACTTCATTCAAATGTGATGATACCCAAGAGAATTCCTTGGAATTTTCAAGAAAGAGGTTTATTACAAACTTTATTTTGCTATAATATACAGAGTTTATTACAAACTTTTGAACACTCAACTCAATATTCGTGTACTCAGATCTTCGCCAAGAGATGAAAGTCTCTTAGATGAAGTTAATCCACTTCATTCAAATGTGATGATACCCAAGAGAATTCCTTGGAATTTTCAAGAAAGAGGTTTACATTGGGATTTTGAAAATGCTCAAAGTCCTATACCAACCCCTATCAAAAGGAATCATGAACAAATTATTCATTTCCCGGATGGAAGTGTTAGAATTACTTTTGACAAGCCATCCCTTTCAAGTACTTCTCGCAGAAGCTTTTCATCTAGAATAGATGATAAACCTCAATCTAATTATTTTCAATCTGCTAAAAATTCAACTTTTTTTCTTTTAAAGGAGTTGATTTTGATCCAAATGTTCCTAGAGCTTATTTCGGTAACTCAGAAAAGGAAGATGATCCAGAGCAATCTGGTTCATCGACTTTATCGAATATGTTACCGCCTTCTGAAAGACTTGATCAGCAATGTAATATAATTTCTTCTATTAACAGAAGAAATGAATTCAAAACTGATTAGACAAAAGAAGTCAAGAATTTTTGAAAATTATTTCAAAAAAGTTTGTCAAAAGAAGAAATCGATTCATTCTGGGAATAATTTTATGAATACTCAGAAGATTTAAGTTTTTATGAATAGGCATATCTCAAAGTTTTTAACAAAAAACCTGCTCAAAATAAGAAGAAAACAATTCAAAATAATGATATTCCTACAAAAGTTTGGAAAACACCTTCCGGAGAATCAATTCAATCTTTTCATCCTCCTATGCAAGAAATAGTCGTTTCTCAGGGAAAGATTGAAATTCTTGCTTCTCATCTCAAAAAAATATTCGTTGAACGACCAAACGAATCAATGGTTGTTGCTAAAGATATCAAAAATATTGAGTCTCAGAATAATTATACTAATATTGTTCTACAATCTGTTTATCCTCAATTAAATAGAATTGAAATCAATTCTGATGTTGAGAGTTCATCAAAATCTTCAAAAGCCGTGAAAAAGAAAGTTATCACTCCTACTTTCTGTAGAATTCCTGAAATCTCATCTTCAGACAGTCTCAACACCGAGTCCAAAGTTCAGAAAGAACTAGCCACTCAAGTATCAAAAATTTCCTCTTCAAAAAATATTAACACCATTGATGAAATTGAATCTCAATTCATTGATAATGAAATTCCTCAAGTTAATAAGTTGAGTGCACGAACTTCTAAAGTCCCTCCTTATTATTCTTCTCATATTGCTCCTGATTTGCTCTTTGAAGAGAAACCTTCAAAACAATATTCATATGATGGTAAATCTATTGTTGAATGGAATTTAGATGGTTTATCTGAATATCAAGTTATTCAACTGTGTGAAAGAATGGTTATATGTTACAACTCATATCTTGCTTCAAATATCATTCCTGCTCAAGCATACAATTATATCACTATAGGTTTTGCTGGGTGCCTAAAAAACTGGTGGTATAATTATATGACTAACGGAGAAAGAAATGAGATTCTTTTTGCTATTGATAATCAAGGACAAAACAATAGTTTCATGACTCTTGTTTATACCATTATCAAATATTTCGTAGGAAATCCTATTTCTTTCATTGAAAAGAATTCGGATATTCTTATGCACCTTCATTGTCTTTCATTACAAGATTTCAAATGGTATAAAGATACTTCTATTACAAGAATTATGCTTCGTAAAGATTGTGATGAGTCATTTTGGAAAGAAAGATTTATATCCGGATTTCCTAAACTTTTTGCTGAAAGAATCAAAAACACTATCAAAAGAGAATATGATAGTGAAGGTTATCAAAATCTTACTTATTGAGAGATAATCACTATTAACAGTAAAGAATGATTACCTCTCTGTAATGATTTAAAACTCAGAGCCAAATTAAAATCATTAAGAACTGAGAGTCGTAAGGAACTCGAATATTTTTGTGAACAATATGGCTATGAGAAAATTGTTCCTCCTTCAAAAAGAAAGAATCGAGAATCTTCAAAGAAGGGAAAGTATTTTGAAAAGAATTTTACAAAAAGATATTACAAAAAATATTCAAAATTTGCCCATTTGAAATTTTCAAAAAGAAAATTTTCAAAGAAAAAATGCTTTAACAATAAAAATGATGTCACTTATTGGAAATACAAGCAGACTGGACACTATTCAAATAAATATCCTATAAAAGATAAGATCAATAGTCTTCAAATTGATGAAGATATTAAACTCCAGTTTCTTAATATAATTTCTAGTTCTGACGAAGAATCTAATTCTGAATTTAACATGTTTTTCAACATCAAGGAGATTCTGACTATAAGTCAGAGAATTCTTCTAACTCCTCTTCTTCTAGTCAAGAAAAAGAAATTTGTGGTTGTAAAACCATTAATGTTCTTACTAGAGAAGAATAACTCATTCAAGATATTGTTAATCAAATCAAAGATCCCTAGTTCAAAAAGAAATTTGTTACTCTTTTACCCTCATCTTCTACATTTGAACCCGTCATCTTTCAAAATATTATGAATCGTTTTTCAGAAAAGAAAGCTTCTACTTCTGATTTGAAGATGGAAGTAAATCAAATGAAATCTCAAATTGTCATTCTTGAAAAACAGATGAAAGAAGTACGAATGGAAGTAGTACTTTTTAAATCTAAATCTGAACATCTTTCTCAAGAATCGTCTGATGAGTCCGATTCAAATAATACTTCTCATGCTTATCACCCTAGCTATCATTCTCCTCATCCATTGATAAGGATCATTCAAATCGATCTTCTGATAAAGAGGATGAAGCTGAAACTGAGAAGGTTAATGTTATTAACCGAATTCAGTTACAGAAATGGTATTGTCATATGACAATTATCATTAACAAAGAATTCAAACTTTCAACCCGTGTTCTTATTGATTCTAGTGCTGATCAAAATTGTATTAGGGAATGATTAATTCCTACCAAGTATTTTGAAAAAACTACTGAGCGACTGTATGGAGCCAGTGGTAAAAGACTCAACATTCAATATAAACTTTCAAGAGCACATGTTTGCAACTCAAATATCTGTTTCAAAAATTTATTTTATCTTGTTAAAGATTTGGATCAAGAAGTGATTCTTGGTACACCTTTTGTCGTTCAAATTTCTCCTGTTAAACCAGATTCTAAAGGATTGTCTACACAAATTTTTGGTCAAGAAATATTTTTCAAATTTACGAATCCACCCTCTTTTGAAGATGTTAATTCCTTAAAAGAAACAACAATTTCAAAAATGATTAATAATATAAATTTTAAAAAGCAACATATTCAATTTCTTAAAGAAGAAATCAAATTCAAAAGAATTGAAGAACAATTACAAGAATCTTCAATAAAAGAAAAAAATTTCGATTTTTCAAAAACAAATTGAAAAAGAAATCTGCTCTACTATTCCAAATGCATTTTGGGATAGAAAAAGACACATTATTTCCCTTCCATACAATTCTGATTTTCAAGAATCCAATATCCCTACCAATTCTAGACCAATTCAAATGAACAAAGATTTACTTGATTATTGTGTTAAGGAAATTAATGATCTCCTTGAAAAAGGTCTTATTCGGCCGAGTAAATCTCCTTAGAGTTGTTCGGCTTTCTATGTTAATAGTTCTGCTGAAATCTAGCGTGGAGCTCCACAACTCGTAATCAGTTATAAGCATCTCAACTCTGCTATTCAATGGATTCGTTATCCTTTACCTCAAAAGAAAGATCTCCTCAATAGATTATTCAACGCATATATCTTCTTCAAATTTGATATGAAGTCTGGTTTTTGGCAAATTCAAATCAAAGAGGAAGATAGATACAAGACTGCATTTAATGTTCCTTTCGGACAATACGAATGGAATGTTATGTCCTTTAGTCTAAAAAATGCTCCTTCCGAATTTCAGAAAATCATGAATGATATTTTTAATCCATTTTCAAATTTTATCATTGTCTACATTGATGATGTTTTAAAATTTTCTGAAAGTATCGAACAACATTTCAAGCATTTGCATACATTCATTCAAATTATTAAGAAAAATGGTTTTTTACTGAATGGGCCGACAGCCGCCGACTAACATGACTAATTGAATATAACTTAGAACATGTTATTCTTATAAGCTTTGGAATCCACAAAATATGTGGATCGTAAGACACTCAACTGTTGGTCCCACGGCTTATAGACTTGGCTGTTTATCATTTTCTGGAGGCTCCAAAAGGGATAAAGGAATACAGATTTTCATGTAGTCTTTCAAATAGTTTTTTCATTAATTCATCAAAAGATTGCCAACAAATGTTCAATTTCACACGTTCAAATCCACTTTAAAACAGCATGTGCATACAGATAACGCAAATGATCAACTGTTAAAAAGAAAAAGAAGTAAATATATTTTGGTAAAAATGTTTCTCATCTTATTTCACCCCAAAAGATTTAACATATGAGCCGAAACATGGACCGATGCAGGTATGCCCAACTGCATCCTTGTATCCCTTTCCGTTCATAAAACAAATTGTTCAAAAATCTTAAACAATTTTTTAATAACAACCATTCTCCCACATACCCCTAAAAAAATAGCATTTACACAAAACAAAATCAAGGGGAAAATATACTTCAAAGTTTAACCTTTCTTCCTTTCTTGGCTGGAAGATGACCCAGCAACGAAGTCTTCGGAGACATAGCCATTAGCAGCGTCGGATGCTTGATCGGGAGTGTCTCCCAGAAAATCATGAGCAATGCCATTTTGGGGAGTCCCAATTCTACCATTCATATAATGGGTCAAGTTCCCCATACTAGCACTCTTTCGGATCGACTCATCAGTCAATTGGACTCCAAACAGCTTTACCTCTCGGTTGGGACATTTTCGTTCTCCTGTCTCTGTCAAGAATGTGTCGACGATGGCGACTTTGAGTAAGAGGCGAAGAAAGAAGATTGAAAGAGATTGCGAGAAGAGAGGCGTGAATGCAAGGAGGCAGGAGGCATTTTGTTGGGAAGGGGGGAGTGAATAGTCTAGGATTTGGTTTATTTTTATTTTTTATGATTTGAGTTCGTATATAAGCTAAGACTTCGGGTGAGTCAGGTTAACCCCGTCCACAATTAAAAAAATTGGCCCAACTCTATTTGCCTAACCCATTTACTTTTCACAACGTTTATTAAATGTTGCTAAAATGATCGTTTGCAACGTTGAATAAACGTTGCAAAAATTGCTTTTCGCAACATTTATTGAACGTTGCGAAAAGTTTGATTTTTTGCAATGTTTATTAAACGTTGCAGAAGATCAACTTTTCGCAACGTTTAATAAATGCACATTTAACAACGTTTATTAAACGCTGCAAAAAGTTGATCTTTTGCAACATTTAATGAACGTTGCAAAAAATCAAACTTTCCGCAACATTCAATAAATGTTGCGAAAAGTCACTTTTTGCAATATTTATTTAAAAAATGTTGCCATAGACCCCTTTAGTAACATTCACTCATCCAAATGTTGCAATAGACCCCCTTTAGTAATATTTAATGAATGAATGTTGTCTTTTAAATGTTGCAAAAATCCATTTTTCTTGTAGTGTGTCATTTTTCAAGGTGGGCCAATAATTACCCTGCCTCAATTCTTTACGCACCAATGAAAGTCCTCCTGAGTGGTTGCCACAAACGCCTTTATGGATTTCGCAAAATATGTAGGTGGCTTCCTCCCCTTTTACACATTGAAGGAGGGGGGACGAGAACCCTCGCTTATATAGAATATCGTCTATCAATACAAAATGGGTGGAGCTCCTTCTTAGCTTGTAAGCCTCATTGTTATCTGGCAAAATTGGATCTTTAAGATAAGTTATGAGGGGTTGCATCCGGGTTGTGGTCCCTTCCACCTACATCACTTCCTCTGCATAGATGGATGGCCTTTATAGATGTTTAGTTGGTACTATCGTCTGTAATTCGAAATCATTGCTACTCGCCAACTTTGATAAAGCGTCGGCGTGGGTATTTTCAAAATGCAGGATCCGAGCCAGCTCAAACTTTTCAAAGGTTAGAAATAGGTCCATCACCAGTTTGAGGTAGGCAGCCATGGCTTTGTCCCTAGCTACGAAGATGCCGTTAATTTGGCCAACAATAAGTTGGGAGTCGCTATTGATGAACAACATCCTCACTTGCATTTCCTTGGCTAGCCTGAAGTCGGCAAGCAATGCCTCGTACTCGACCATATTGTTGGTGGCTCTAAATCCGAACCGCATTGCACAATTTAACTTGTGGCCTTGGGGGCTCACTAGTACCACACCTGCCCCTGAACCCGCATCTCCAACCGATCTATCAACGAATAGGTTCCAAGTGGGAGGCTCCATCATTTCATCCACTTCAGGAACATTGGCGAATTTCGCCATGAATTCTGCTAGGGCCTGCCATTGATGGTAGTTCTTGCCTTGAAGAGGATTTCAAACTCCCTCAATTCTACTACCCACTTCGATAATCTCCATGAGGCATCAGGTTTTGAAACACTTGCCTAAGAGGGAAATTTGTCAATACATGAATAGTGTGGGCTTGAAAGTAGGGTCTCAACTTCTGAGATGCAATGATCAATGCCAAAGTTAATTTCTCCATATCCGGGTAACGAGTTTCAGGTGCTAGTAATGCCTTACTGATGTAGTAAACTGGTAACTGGTAGAGTCCTATTCCCTTATAAGCACATCACTAATGGCATCATTGGAGACGGCCAAGTAGAGTTGTAGAGCTTCTCCCAGCTTGGGCTTCGAGAAAAGGGCATGTCCTAGGTACTTTTTCAGCTCTTGGAAAGCCTCCTCACACTCACCTTCAAACTCTAGACAAGTATGTCATCGACATAGACATCCATCATGTTGCTGAGGAGATCGGCAAATATTTTATTGACGAGCCTTTAATAGGTGGCTTCGACATTCTTTAACCCGAAAGACATCATTTTATAGCAATAGAGTCCTCTATCCGTGATGAAGGAGGTGTTCTCCTCATCTCCCGGGTACATGAAAATTTGATTATAGACGGAATAGGTATCATGAAGCTCAGTGACTCACGTTCGATGGTGGAGTACACTAGCTGATCTATCCTGGTGATGGGAAAGCTGTCTTTGGGACAAGCTCTATTAAGGTTAGAGAAGTCAATGCATACCATCAACTTTCCGTTATATTGTTTTCACTAAGATCAGCTTGGAGACCCACTTCGGGTATATGGCGTCCCTGATGAATCCATTCTTGATTAATTTATATACCTCTTCATTCAAGGCCTCATATCGCTCAAAATTTAGAGCTCTTTTTTTGGTCTATGCGAGGTAGTCTTGGGATCAATTTTCAAATGGTGGCAATTGACTCTGGGGTCAATACCTACCATATCCTCGTGTCTCCAAGCAAAAACATCCTGATTCTCACATAGGAATTTCTCAAGTCTTTCATTAACTTCTGGCAATAGGCCACTTCCCACCTATAGTAGCCTGGTGGGATCTATTAGGTCCACTGGGAAGCTCTCCAACTCCTCCATCGGGGCTACTTGGGACTTAGTTTCAATAATATGAGGGTCAATCTCATCGAATGTAGATGCTTTCTTGGGAATGTCTACCATGCCCTTATCGCATGTTACCATGTTGACATCCCTAGGTTTGACCTTTCTGATAAAGTTTAAGTAACACTCCCGAGCCCCTTTCTAGTCACCTTTTACCGTTGCTACCCCATGTTCTATAAGAAATTTCATACTTAAGTGGTGGATGGAGGTAATGGCTCCCAGATCTTTTAGTACATGCCTCTCTAACACTCCATGGTAAGCGGACCTACTATCGACTATCAAAAACTCCATGAAGTTTAAATTCGATTGGGGTGGCTCTCCCATCTCTACTACGAGTGTAATTTTGCCTCTTGGTATAATGCTATCTCCGATGAAGCCATACAAAGGGGTGGCGATGGAGGTCAACTCGTGATCCAAAATTATTATGTCAAACGTGGCTTCGAATAGAATGTTAATCGAGCTGATATTGTCCACCAACATCTGTTTCAGTCCATTCTGAGCTACCATAGCTCTCACAACAAGGGTGTCACAATGGAGATAGTAGACACCTTCTGAATCTTCTTGAGTGAATACAATGATACGTGATTGATTTCTCTGGGAACTACGGTTCACTATATAACTGGTTAGTAGATGGCCTTATGTCTCCTAACGTAGTTCCTAGTTTCTCCACCGACATAAGGGCCTTCGAAGATTGTATCAATTTTATGGATGGAGTCGTTCTCCTCTCGGGTTTGAAGGCCTCTTCGTTGTCGTTGTCCATCATTTGCTCTATCCACTTCATGCTCCCTCCTCCATCTGGGAGATGCTTCGTGAGGCGGAAAGCCACCTATTTCTCTACCAAGAATTGTCTCGATGGTCGTTCCAAAAATTTCCCCCCCTTGGGTACTGGGCGATATCCCTACAATCCGTCGTGTTGTGGTTGTACGAGTGATGGTATGTACATTGCACATTTGGGGGGTTCAGCCTACCTTAGGATCACAAACTTCGCCCTTGGCCTAGTCTTCTATGAGGGTCTTATTGTGTAGACTCAGTAGGTTGATGGTTTATCGTAGGTACATCCTTATAGGCTAATGTGGGCACGACGTTTAAAGTGACTGTGGCAAGTGCTTGGTCTGAACTAAGGACAATTTCGTTGTTGAACTGGTTCCATTGGTGATCCATCAAAAGAAAGGTGGGTCCCCTCCCACACTACCTTTACTAAGGCTGGAGGCCCATGTTGGCCCTATTTCTATGATCAATCAGCTCTTCGTTGATAATTTCACGCCTCATCATCTCCTGCAGGGTATTATAGGTACTGGGATCCTAATTTTGTACGTCTCTCCAAAATAGGGTATTCATATATATGCCCCATCTTAATGCTGACAAGGCCTCACGGTCAGTAACTTGAACGCAATACGTCATCTCATCTGTAAAACGAGATAAGAAGCTCTTCAAAGTTTCTTCAGGCTGTTGCCTCATGTCTTGAAGATGCTGAATTGGGGCTTCTCTTTCCTTATTTACTACGAACCTTTTTAGAAAAGTGCTTTTAAATTCCAGGCAACTTCTGATACTTCCCGGTGGTAACCTACCGTACCAAATCTCAGCTATTCCACTAAGAGTTAAGTGGAAAGCTCTGCATTTCATGGCTAGAGTGGCGCCTCTCAGCTCATATGTGTCTTGTAACTATTCAAATGCTTTGCTGGGTCAACTATCCCACGTACTTTTACATTTTGGGCATCATATAATGGGTCGGCACCTAGGTATTTCTCAGCTCTCGCGAAAAGGGTATGTTCTCATCGTCATCATCCTAATCACATGATCGCTGGGGTTCATCTGAGTTATAGTGTTCATCTGCCTCATACCTGGGTGGCAGGGTAGATGCACCTGCTTGATTTGCCTCCTCTTCGTCCCTCCTTTGACGCCTATGCCCAGGTGGGGCAACACGGAGGAACATGTTCTTGCCTTTCCTCCAGTTGTCGAGTCTCAGGAAGTGAGGGTTGTGGCCTATTCTAAGGCGTTGGGATTTCATGATGCTGCCTATGAAATGGTTCCATGGGACTAATCCAATTAAACATGCCATTAGATCTTCGAGGCCTGTTATCTGGCTCGTATTCTGGGAGAAGTTGTCTTCTATATTAAACGGGCCTCAGTAGGTCGGCCAGAAGCATAGTTGGAAAAAACATCAACTCCTACTTCCCTTTCAATAGGTCTAACTCCCTTGACATGCCTAGGAGGATGTGCTCTCTTATTTTGTACC
This sequence comes from Fraxinus excelsior, assembly GCA_019097785.1. NCBI lineage: Eukaryota > Viridiplantae > Streptophyta > Magnoliopsida > Lamiales > Oleaceae > Fraxinus > Fraxinus excelsior. Next base: position 13,338,906 of record CM032642.1, read on the forward strand.
TCGCTTTCCTGCTAGTATTGTTCCTGGGGCACAAAGGGAGGGATCAAATTCTCTCATTGACCTTGCATTTGCCTTAATAGCTCCTACATCGCTAAGTTTTGGTTGGTAATGCTTCTCATGTTGGCTGCCTGGTGGCTATTTCTCTTGTAAGTTGGGCTGCCATCCTCCTTCCACCTCGTCTGTGATGGTGTGAGGTTCACGCCGACCCACTAGGGCGACTGTGGTGGAAACTTCGTCCCCGCTCTCCCTCACAGGCCTGGGATGAGTGTCACCTTCCGAGCTCATTTCTTTCTAAGCCTTTAGGGGCTTCATCTTGTTCCTTTTCAAGAACAAATCATCTTTCGAGGGGGATACCCTAACTATTTTTTTACAAAGCCTTTTTCCACGGGGTCGCTCACGATTTTAGTGTGGTTTCCTACAGATGGTGCCAATCTGTTGACCCCAAAAAATGAACTCAATAGATATTGGATCCACTCGTGCATATGTAAGCTAGATCCAACATGTAATGACAAATCAAAGGTCGAGATCACTCCTATAATTGGACATGGGAAAAGCTCAACGACACGAGACATTTCCCTTAGGATTCCGGCGAGATTTTCGGGACACAATTGTTTAATAAGAGCCAATCACTATGCACTTAATTTGAAGTTGATATGAACCAGTATGAGAGAATAGAATAGATTCTCCAAGTATTTAAAGTTGCATTAGCCCTTTATTGTTACATGGTGAGGGTATTTGTAGTGTTACAAGCGGAATGGTGACCCTTAGATGAAATTACACGTGGTCTAAACTCCCCGGTTGAGGCATCAAATCCTAACTATCCTATTGATTTTCCTAGCTTCATTAAGCATTTAATGCTCTTATGCCCTACTGACAAGATAAGACATGAATACACTTTTGACAGGGGTCACATAAATCATTAAAATAAGATTTCCGTAATAAATTCAATATCCCTGCATGTGGGCCATCACTAGCTGGTGGAGCCTCGGACCTTGGTCACTTCGAAAGTACCTCTTCAGATTAGTCGGGCCTCAAAAATTTCCCCATGGCCTCGTATTCTATGGTTGGCGGTTCGGCAGGACCAGATCCATGACTTAACCAGTTCGGCCACGTGATAGTGCCAGTATTAAGTCATAACATTTTTCTTATGGCATTTCTTTATTGATTTGTTCCAATGGCAATTTCATAAAACAATATATCTTCGGTAAATAGGACTCTAAATCACAAAAAATTATTTATTTTTATTACAGGCTGAATACGCTCTTAATTTTCGAAACAGCGACGAGTCTCCATCTTATAATTTTACATCCGTAGATACTATGTCTAACTACTTGATTAAATTGTTAGGTAAAGAACAAATTTATGTATTTAAATCTTATTTTCAACAATTTCCAAAATAAAAATACTCCCAAAACGATCTAGGAAAGGGAATAGGCTTCCGATACTACTTCCGATTCCTCCATACACGAAGCAAGTTGGAATCTTTCTCCCGTTCTGTAAGGCCTCCCCCTCACATTCTCCATCAAACTGAGCGTACTAATCCTTTTTGATAGACCTTCCAACTCGGCACTAATATTTTTAATCTTGGAAGCAGTCCGGCGATCAAGCATGGAATTATAGACAGAAATATTAGTACAACAAGTGGGGATAAGCTTCCATACATTACTGGTGCTGCCTTCATTTTCCCTTGATTTGTCAAGTGAAGCTTTAGTGATCAACTTATCCACCAAGGCATCAAGATTATAAACCAACGATTCTAGATCCATCAGCCACTCATGCACATCTGTGTTTCCTATTTGCTTGTTTTCGGCATCAGTAAGCACGGCTTGGATCATCAACAAAGTTGTACGCCATTCGTTCAGCTGGGCATCGATTCCTAGACGTCGCAGAAATTCCAGAAGCTCACCAGAGGCCAACTTCTCAAGCAAAACCATGAGAAATGGACATAGATCTACATAACAGAAACCCATTGGTATCTTTTTTGTAAGACAGAAAGCAAGAGATGAGAAAGATGAATGCAAGAGAGATACTTGTATATTTGAAAGTTGTATCGTGGTCGTTGGGTCAATTATACGACACGGTGAGGTCAATTAACACGGTGAAAGTTGAGTCATGGGAGTTGGTGGCAAGAAAAGTTCAAAATAGTGTTATAATAATATAAAGAAAATAAGCAATTAAAAGTTAAGTCACTGTTCCCAATCGTTGCCTCTTTTTGTACTTTATTATTATTATTGTCTTTCATTTCTACCATCTTCAAATTTATTTTCATTTTCATTTTTTTTTTTTGGCACTGTAGTCCCTACTAACAAAATAGTCCAAAATGGCTCTCAAGTCTACTTAACAAGACCAATTTATCCTCAGACTTGATAAAAAAATGGAAGAAAAAGGAAATTAGGAAAATAAACGGAAAGCAGAAAAGCAAAAAAATGGAAAATAAACATCTTCATTGTCTCCCGCAATCCCAACCCACTACCACTACCTCTACCTTATATCATGTTGATATTGATTACTTGATATTTAATCATATTTTTCGAAATTAAATGTATTTCTTTTTGCTTTATTGTGTAGTTAATCAAATGAAAAACATTACAAAACTTGAGTTTACTGCACTTAATATATTTGGTAAAAACTATTTGTCATAGGTATTCAATGCTGATATTCATCTTATCTCAAAAGGTTTGAGAAATACAATAAAAGAAGTAAACAAAGAATCCCTACAGAATCATTCAAAAACACTCATATTCCATCGTCATCATCTTCACAATGAATTGAAAATTGAATATCTCACTGATAAAGATCTATAAGTTTTTTGGAAAAAATTAACTGAAAGATTTGATCATCAGAGGACTATAGTCCTCTCCAAAGCCTGCTATGAGTGGATGTATCTTCGTTTGCAAGATTTTCAAAACTGTTAGTGAGTACAATTCTGAACAATCCAAAATATGTTCAAAATTGACATTGTATGGAGAAAAAATTACTGATGGAGATATGTTGGATAAAATATTTTTCACCTTTCACGCCTTGAATATGCTACAACAACAGCAATATCGTGAGCGTGATTTCAAAAGGTACTCAAAACTCATATCTACCTACTTGTGGCTAAACAAAATAATGAACTGCAAATGAAAAATAATGTGTTACGTCCAACAGTTCTGTACCATTGCCAAAGCAAAATGTATTGCATTACTTGAAGCAAATATAATATCAAGACGTGGACGTTCACTTAGAATAAATCATGAACGAAATAATCAACAAAACTATTAGTAAAAAGGTAATAATTTCAAAAGACACAAAGCAAACAAAAGTAGCACATCCAAAAAGGAGCATGAAGAAAGTTGCTTTAGATGTGGAATGAAAGGACATTGGGCACGTATCGTCGTACAGCAAAACACCTTGTAGATCTCTATCAAAAACCAATCACGTGAAAGCGAAAATTTGAGACAATTTTTTGCTGATTATGATGTTCAATTGATAGACTCATTTGAATGTCTCCGATTTTTTTGTTGATCCAAATGAGAATATTGACCATTTGATTCAGGGTGGTGTGATGGAAGATATAGATTAATTCATAATTGTCAGACTCGACCCGGACAATGCAGGGAGTCAATAGGTTAGTGGTTCAACTGGCTAATCATTGCATAAAAACCTATAAAAAATATAAAGTATAAATTTTTTAGGGACAAAATTAAAATTTTGAATTTATTTTTTACTAATTATTTAGATCTATAAAATAAAGTAAAATGTTGAACCAAAGTTTTTTAAAAGAATATTTTTATAAAACCTATAAATGATTCATTAGTTATATGTAAGTTATTGCACACAAGTGAATACTAAAGTACTTTGTGTTCAAGTTGTGAGAAACCCTTTATTTTTTTTAGAGGTCTAAGGATCAATTTCCTTGGACCCAAAAATTTTGTAAAAGGATCTCGAAACTCAATTAAACCGGTCAATCGGGCAGGGTAAATAACCAGCTAACTCAGTCAAAACCCGATTTTGACCGAGTCAACTGCATTTCTATCAATTTAATCTACTCAACCCGGTCAAGGGTCCAGGCCGTCAGGCCAGGCCAATTTTTATAACTATGAATTAATTTACTTTCTAATATTTTTTTCGTTTTAGAAACTCAATTTAAATTATGTTCTTATTTTTCGCAAAAAAAAAAATGAAACTTTATTATACATTTTTAAGCTTATTATATTGAATTATGTTTGCTCTTCTAAATCTATATTCATTTTTTTTTATAAAAAAAAAAATTATCTTTTTTCTTATAGGTTCATGATTGATTGCCAAAATGTTTACTTGATTGTTAATACAACTATACATATTATTTTTCAAAACAAAAAAAATATTTTTTAAACTTAATAATAGCAGAAAATAATGCTCATACAATATCAGGTGCATCGAATATCGTTGAAGGTTCCGGAAGATTTTGTATTATTTTACCAAATAATACAAAATTATATATTGACGATGCACTTTATTCAGCAAATCCGGAAGAAATTTATTTAGTTTTAAAGATATCCGCTGCAATGAATATCACAATGAGACGATGCAAGAAAATAATGTTGAATATCTTTGGACAACTTCTTTTTTATTTGACCAGAAGCAAATAAAAGAAAAATTTCATGCACTCCCATCTGGCATGTATTATAAATTTATAAAAATAGTCAAATCAAATATTATCACGAACCAAAAGTTTGTTGATTTAAAAAAATTTATATTTTGGAATGATTGACTTGGACATCTAGGAGTTATAATGATGGGTCGAATAATAAACAACTTGTACAAAAATCCTTTAAAGAACCAGAAGATTCTTTTACCTAATAATTATCTATGTGTAGCTTGTTCGCAAAGCAAGTTAGTCATTAGACCTTCGATTACAAATGTTATTATTGAATCTCTAACTTTCCTGGAAATGATTCATAGAGATATATGTAGGCCAATACACTTACCATGTAGACCATTTCATTATTTTATGGTATTAATTGATTCTTCTACTAGATGGTCACATGTTTGCTTACCTTTCACTATGAATGTAGACTACTTTGCTCAAATTATAAAACTACGAGCACAATTCTCCGATTACTAAATCAAGACTTTTTGTCTTGACAATGCTGGTGAATTTACATCACGAGCATTCGATGATTATTGCATGTCAATCGGGATTGTTGTTGAACATTCGGTTGTGCGTGTCCATACACAAAATTGTTTTAAAAAATCATTTATTAAATGTCTACAACTTATTTTTAAATCATTACTTATGAAAACAAAACTTTCAACTACTATTTGGGGTCATGACATATTACATGAAGTGTCATTGGTTCGTATTAGACCAACTGCATATTATCAATATTCACATTGTGACTGACATTTGGTCATGAATTTAATATTTTTCACCTGAGAGTTTTTTGTCGTGCTATTCAAATCCATATTTAAATTCTACAACAGACTAAAATGGATCTCTAACGAAAACTTTAAATTTATATAGGTATTGATTCACCATCTATTATTAGGTATTTTAAATCTTTGACGGGTGATTTATTTATTACAAGTTTGTAGATTGTCATTTTGATGAAATGAATTTCCCAACTTTGGGAGGGAAAAGACTAAATCCTGATAAACAATGTAAAATTTCTTGGATGAAACAATCATATCTCACTTTGATCTACGCGACAATCAATGTGAGCAAAATGTCGAAAAATCATTCCTTTGCAAAAAGTTGCAAATCAATTACCACATGTATTTGTTGACACAAGAAAAGTGACAAAGTCATATATACTAGCAGAAAACATTTTAGCAAAAATTGATGTCACTGCATGACAATTTGCTATGACAAATGAATCTCAATTAGGTCAGGAGTATGATCGACCAGTTGGTTCAAAAGACTCTGTACCTTAAAAAATACAAAAGAAAAACCAACTAAAAACTTCAGAAGAAGTAACATTAGAAAAGATTGATCAATCAAATATAGAAAATATGGATCCTGAAAAATCAAAAGTGTTCGAAAATAATGAGATTTCAATAAATTATATGTTATCTCATAAATTATGAGGGCGAAATAATATTGTTATAGACAATATTTTCGTATTTAAAGTGACTTTTAATATATGTAAAATGAGGATCCTGAACCACAGTATGTTAAAGATCGTAAAAATAGAAATGATAGGGCAAAGTGAAAAGAAGCCATATAGGCAAAATTAAATTCCTTAAAGAAACGAAAAATGTTTAGACTTGTAATTCGAATACCTAAAAATGTAATACATGTTGGTTGCAAATGAGTTTTTGTACAAAAGAGAAATGAAAATAACAAAATCACAAGATACGAAACTCGACTCGTAACTCAACGTTTCTCACAAAGACCGGAATTGATTACGAGAAAACATGTTCCCCCGTAATGGACACCATCACTTTTAGATTATTAATTAGTTTGACTGTGTCATGAAGGATCGATATACGTTTTATGGATGTAGTGACTGTCTATTTGTATGGTTCACTTGAATAACTTAAAATGCTAGAAATAAATGATACATGTCCGAGAATCATGTTCTCAATTAAATTGCAAAGATCATTATATGGATTAAAACAATTCGGATGCATGTGGTATAATTGCCTATAAAAATGACGATATCTGTTTTGATAAAGAAAACAAATATTTGATTTACAATTGTGACAATTTATGCGAATGACTTAAATTTAATTGGAAATTCTGAACAGCTCAACAAAAATGCAAATTATTTGAAAAATGAATTTGAGATGAAAGATTTGGGAAAAACAAATTCTGTCTCGGGTTGTAGATTAAACATTTTTCAGAAAGATTATTTGTTCATCAATATACATATACATAAAAAGTTTTAAAACGATTTTATATTAATAATGCATATTCATTGGCATCACTTATGGTTATTTGATCACTTGATGTAAAAATGATCATTTCCGTCTACTTGAAGATGGAGAAAAGATTTTTGGTCCTGAAATACTATATCTTAGTGCAATTGGAGCATTAACTTCTTGCAAACTGTAATCGACCTGACATAGCTTTTTCTGTAAATATCATTAAAAAATATAGCTCTACACCAATACAAAGACATTGGACTGGTGTTAAACATACTTTTCGTTACGTAAAGGGTACCATTGATTTTGGATAATTTTGTTCTCAAAAGTCAGGATCTACTTTAGTAAGATATGCAGATGCAAAATTATCTCTCTGACCCACATAAAGATAAATCACAAACATGATACATGTTTATACGTGGAGGAACAGCTATAGCATGGAGATTTGTGAAGCAATCCTTGACAGCAACATCCTCAAATCATTCTGAAATTATTGCAGTCCTGAACCAGGCCGAGAATGTGTGGTTGAGGAACATAACCCATCATATCCAAGTATCATGTGGATTAATTTCAACAAAAGATAGTCCAACAATTTTGTATGAAGATAATTCTGCTTGTATTACACAACTCAAAGAAGGTTATATCAAAGGTGACAGACGAAACATATTTCTCCAAAAAAATTTCATACACACGAGTTTCAGAAAAAAAATGGCGATATCAATATTCAACAAATTCGTTCAAGTGACAATGTGACTGATTTATTTACAAAAACACTGTCAACATCTATATTCAAGAAATTGGTTCATAAGATTGGAATGCATCGACTCAAAGATTCTTAGTGATCAACATCAGGAGAGTAACTGTACTCTTTTTCTTTCACTTGGGTTTTATCCCACCGAATTTTTCTAACAAGGTTTTAATAAAGCAATATTTATCTTTAATACTCCAAAATAATTGTACTCTTTTTCATTCGTCTATTTTTTTTTTGTCCCATTGGGGTTTATCAAATAAGGTTTTAACGAGGCGGATATTTTGTGATGTGTCATTCAAGGAGAAGTGTTGTAAATGGTAAGTTATTGGTGAATGACCATTTTACCCTTACATTCCTAGAAATTATTATCATATGTATCTCTAATCATTCCCTATAAATTTAGCATTGTTCTAAAAAGTTCGCCTAGGCGCAAAGTGTGATGAAAACGCTTCGTCTTGAGCCTAAGCAGAAATTAAGCGTTCAACGTTGTTGTTGATCGCTTAATGCTTGCCTATGTGTTCCTAGGCACGCCTAGCCTAAACCGAAATTAAGCAATCAACGTTGTTGTTGATCGCCTAATGCTCGTCTAGGCGAGCCTCAGGCCAGGTTTCAAGGACGTCTAATTTTTTCTTTTTTTTTAAAATAAAATTCACAGTCCAGATTCAGTAGCCCACTATCCCTTCAAACTTCAAAAACTCACTCCAGATAACTGAGAAGATGGAAGAACGGAAAAAAAGATAATATTTTAAAATGAATTGGAGCTATAAGTTATCTACGTTATATAATTATAATTTTGAAATTTATCTTTATGTAGGAATTGTTAAGTAAATATAGTATTTTATAATTTTATATGTTTGGTATGTATTATTAAATTTTTTTACAATGATTAAAAATTAAAATTAAAAAAAATATTTTTTTACGCATAAGCTTGTAAAGCTTGAAGTTTAGCCTCCAGTCTAACCGTGCTTTACGCTTTTTAGAGCATTGAAATTTAGAGTTTTGAATCTCATTATAATACACACAAGTTTATTGATTTTTATTTTTCTCTCTTTTCAGAACAGAATTAAAAGTTTAATTCAGTTAACAATTAATTTTAATTATATGTTATTATATCAACAACTTTTCAATCATACATTTCTCAACTGCTATCAAAATCTATTAAAAATCTGATTTTAGTCCCCCACCCAAAGGTTTAAAAATATAATAAAAGCAAAAAACATATTGGTTAACGAGTTATAGTGTATTTGGTAGGGATTAAAATCAGATTAAAATTGAAAAACTAGCCGTTATTGTTGACTTTTATTAGACTCGTGGAACCCAATAACGACTATATTTTCAATTTTAATTGGATTAAAATTTATACCAAACACACTCTTAATGTTTTTCTTTATAGGTATGGATATAATAAGCGTGTTGTGCACAACTGCTTAATATTTGATTATTTGAATGATTTTTTACTCGCATTAGTGTGTAAAATTTCATAAAATTATCAAGAAAAAAGGTTATTTCAATCAATAGTTCTGTCTTTGCAGAAGGCAAGTAATGGTGCATTTAAAAATTTACTATTCATGTACCATGGAGTTTGAGAGACTCGAATAGCTGGTAGATTCTCTACAAAAACTCTTAGGTTGTGTTTGATTGGAGCCATTTTCCTATTCATGTACCATGGAGTGTGAGAGACTCGAATAGCTGGTAGATTCTCTACAAAAACTCTTAGGTTGTGTTTGATTGGAGCCATTTTCCATTTTCACCCAAAATACCTTGTTTGATACATAAAATTTTCTTGGCATTTGTAATTCCAAGTTTGCCTCACACGGTGGGTTTTCATGGATTTCAAGGAAAATCAATTAGGTGAGAATTGATTTTCCATGTTTTTGTCTTTTGCCTTTTATTTATTTTTTGTTTTTTTGTTTTTGCAATGTAAACAAATTCTATCTACAATTGTAAAAAAAAAAAAAAAAAATCAATCCCTTTAATGAACAATTTTTATGAAAAAAAAGTCAAACGAATACCAAAAAAATTCAAATTTTCAACATTTTCCAAGTTTCAATCAAATACAATTAATTACAATTCCTAGTAAAATAATTTCCAGGTAATTCAATTACATGTAATTCATTTTATTTCCATCAATTTTCCACATTTACAATCAAACGGACCCCTATTCTAAAATCTATATTCGAAATTGTCAAAATTTGATTAAAAGTGACATAGATATATATACACATGCGCAAGCACATACTATACACATATAATTAATACATATAATCTAAACCGTTCACGTGTATAAAGGAAGGTTTTTTTTTTTTTTTTTTGTGCTGTTGATTAAGAAATGAGAATGGAGTTTGTTGTAGAGAATGGTCTTCTTAATTTATTATGAAAGAATAAATTACCAAATATTTAACAACTTAATAACATGGACACCTTGGATAACTCACTATTTCAAATTTCAAACAATTTATTTTCTAATATATATATTTTTGTCACAGGCTCAACTCTACTTCAATCCTTTAACCCTCGAACCTTTATTTTTATCGAGTTAAGGCTTGGACCGATTTTTAAAGCATTGCTTTAAACTTCCATTTTTTTAAAGTCATAGCATCCTCCGATGGTGTCACATTACTATTACTAACTACGTATCACAAGTCTAGGCCTTAGGAGATATTATTTTATGCAGGTATGCCATGTGGTGTAATTTTGATTGTTGTGCCCCCTTAATTCTACCTATCACTTGTAAGTTGACCTTTGTGACTTTGCTAACCCTCAAGCGAACTTAATGGAAGTTTCATAATCTCGAATTGTGTACGATCTCAAGAAACTTGAAAAACTCGTCTATCAGTCACCTCTTTTTGATACCAAATTGTTCAATTTATTGTTTAAAAATTATCGCTTTTGTATTACTAGAAAATGGGACTATTGTACAATTTCTTTGTGTTATCTATACATACAAATTGAGGATTACTCCGTAAAAAATGCTGCTCTGCCAGGTCTAGAGCTGAGCTTTCACATGTGTGGGTCCCAACCTCATTAAAAAAACACCTCAAAAAATCCACCCCGCCCCTATTAAATTCACGGGAAAGTCCTCTTGTACATAATGGGGGGTTACCGAATGGTGTACCCTCCTCACAATGTGTGCGGGTCCCATGTGTGTTTTAAAATGAAGGTTCGTGGTCCTCACCTTCTAATGTGAGTGGAGTGTAAATAATTAGGTAAAAAATTATGTACATGTAGCATAATCATAAATTCACCTTATTTAACACGAGAAAATACACACACAACTATACCTGACTTAAATTAGCACCACTAAAGTAGTGAGCAGTGAACCTATATAATAGCTGTCTTAGGTTGGTAGAATAGCCAGGGTTCTCCAAATTTCTTGAGAAATCATATGACGGTGGAATCGAAATAAACAATTATAGTGCAATTTCTCTAGACTCTTTCACAGTTAGCTACAGAAGAAGGATATGGAAATAAATTGCCCACATATCTTCATAATCTTTTTCTCATATATCTTATGGCATTTCTTTATTGCTTTGTTCCGATGGCAATTCATAAAACAATATATCTCCGGTAAATAGGACACTAAATCACAAAAAATTATTTATTTTTATTACATGCTAAATACGCGATTAATTTTCAAAAACAGCGACAAGTCTTGATCTTATAATCTTACATCAGTAGATACTATGTCTATCTACTTGATTAAATTGTTAGATAAATCTTATTTTCAACAATTTCCAAAATCAAAATACTTCCATACCGATCTAGGAAAGGGAATAGGCATCCGATAGTGCTTCAGATTCTTCCACAAACGAAGCTAGTTGGAATTTTTCTCCCGTTCTGTAAGGCCTCCCCCTCACATTCTCCACCAAACCGAGCGCACTAATCCTTTTTGATAGACCTTCCAACTTGGCACTAATATTTTTAATCTTGGAAGCAGTCCGGCGATCAAGCATAGAATTATAGACAGAAATATTAGTACAACAAGTGGGGATAAAATTCCATACCTTACTGGTGCTGCCTTGATTTTCCCTTGATTTGTCAAGTGAAGCTTTAGTGATCAACTCATCCACCAAGGCACCAAGATCATAAACCAACGATTCTAGATCCATCAGCCACTCATGCACATTTGTGTTTCTTCTTTGCTTGTTTTCGGCATCGGTAAGCACGGCCTGGATCATCAACAAAGTTGTGCGCCAATCTTTCAGCTGGGCATCGATTCCTAGACGTCGCAGAAATTCCAGAAGCTCACCAGAGGCCAGCTTCTCAAGCAAACCCATGAGAAATGGACATAGATCATCTTCATACGAGAACCCAACCATTGTTATCTTTTTTATAACTCAGAAAGAAAGAGATGAGAAAGATGAATGCAAGAGAGATTGACTTGTATATTTGAAAGTTGTCAGAGTGGTGGTAGTTGGTGGCAAGAAAAGTTCAAAATAGTGTTATAATACAGGAGCATTTCTTCCCTGTGAATAAATGCTCCTGTGCGGAGCATTTCTTCACGTGAAGAAATGCTCCTGTACGGAGCATTTCGGAGCATTTCTTCCCTGTGAATAAATGCTCCTGTGCGGAGCATTTCTTCACGTGAAGAAATGCTCCTGCCCTGTGAATAAATGCTCCTGTACGGAGCATTTCTCTATAATAATATCAAAAAAATAAGTAAGAAAAGTTAAGACACTGTTCCCAATCGTTGCCTCTTTTTGTACTTTATTATTATTAGGGATATTTTCACGAATGAAAATAATTAAGGGTGTGAGTTGAAAAGTGTTCAATTTTTAAATTTAATACTAAACTGTCTATTATATCCTTTCTTCCATTTATTTTCAAATGTCATTCTCGACATTTGAATCATGTTTTATATTTCAAAAGTACACACGTCAATTCACAATATTAAATGTTCTCGACATTTAAAATGTCATTCTCGACATTTGAATCTCGTTTTATATTTCAAAGGTACACACGTCAAATCACAATATTAGATGTTCTCAACGTTTCAAAACGTCATTCTCGATATATTAAATGTCTAGAAGGACATTTCATTCCAAACATGACATTTCTCTACACTTGAAATGTCGTTCTCGACATTTATGTGTCAATGCAAAAAATAGCATTAATTGTGATTTGACATCTTGTCATGTGCAATAAATGGAGCAGGTTATGTGTCAAGATTTCATCAGTCAATATTTTTTTTGCAAAAATGTTCATTTTATTGTCCTTGAATGGAATCATAAATTGTTGACCATGGGTATTTTGGACTAAAATATACCAAAATTGCCATTTTTGCAAGAATTTTTGAAAGTTACCATTTTTGCAAGTGGCTAGATGAAAGTAGACCTTTCTTACAATTTCCACTTATTATTTTATTTATATATTATTATTGTCTTTCATTTCTATCATCTTCAAATTTTATTTTCATTTTTTTTTTTTGGCAATGTAGTCCCTACTAACAAAATAGTCCAAAATGGCTGTTAATTCTACTTTTTTTAAAAAAAAAAAACCAATTTATCGTCGGCCGTAATAAAAAAAATAGAAGAAAAAGGAAATTAGGAAAATAAACAGAAAACAAAAAAGCAAAAAATGGAAAATAAACATCTTCATTACCTACCACAATCCCATCCCACTACCACCATCTACGGCCAGAAGAGGGGGGGGGGGGGGGGGGGGGTCTTTGAGCCACAATATCTAATTTTATTTGGCTCCTATTTTCTGAAAATTAAAATCAAAATTTTAATCCCTCTCAACAATTAATTTTAATTATACATTTCATTGGATCAACAATTTTTCAACTATATATTTCATCAATATTCATCAAAATCTACTAAAAAATTGATTTTAATCTCCCAACCAGGGGTTTAAAAATATAATAAAAAAAATACTGGTTGAAAAACTATCTGCAACGTAGTTGTTAATGTCTTGCTTCGTAGCTATGGATATAATAAGTGTGTTGTGCACATCTGCTCAATATTTGATTATTTCAATGAATTTTTACTCGCATTAGTGTGTAAGATTTCATAAAATTTGGAACCAAATTGAACCCTTTGTAAAGTTTAGGTACCAATTGGAAGATTTCATAAATTCTGGAACCAAATTGAACCCTTTGTAAAGTTTAGGTACCAAAATGGATGAACCCAAAAGTTGGAGGATTAAAATAGAATACGTGAAAAGTTGAGGGGTTAACTTGGATATATTAAAAAGTTGGAGGATCAAAATTGATGAGATAGAAAGTCTGCGGACCGAAATCGATAAGGGTTTAAGTACAAGGACCTTTTGTGTGACATCATTTCAACACATGCACCTGAGGTCCTTTTTGTCACATTCATAATTAATTTGACTGTTGAAAACTCAATATTGTTTGAAATGACCATTCTACCCCTCAATGATTTAAGCCCCGATTGGTGGGGATTAAAAACTAGGTTTTTATTAAACTTTTATAAAAATTGATAAAATGTGTGATTTAAAAGATGTAGATCCGAAGAAAATTACATAACATTGTATTTCACAATGAGAAAAACAATGGCTACTGACGGTGAAACCCAACAAATTTGAATGATGATGACGACATTGAATATTTATTCGACGAACTAGAGCTATTCATCCCCATTTTAGCTCGTAGTTAAGGGTGTAGCTAAGAGTGAAAATCAGAAAAGACAATCAAAATTGTAATATTTTAAATTGCCCATGAAATTTCAATGATGAAGATGAACTAGAACTAGAATAGTTCATCCTCGTTTTAGCCTAAAATTAATATTATGATAGATATCTCTACCTATTACTATGTTTGATGTGTAACATCCCAACCTTTGAAACTGTTGAGCATATAGCATTCCTACATTTTACTGCAATTGTGAAAAACGTCCTTACCACCACTTGTTTCAACCCAATAGAAACTACACCAATTTTAGCTCCATCTTCGATTCTAACGTTGCTTAGCACACAAGTGTCTGCCCCAATCAGAACCCCATCACTAAGTTTTGATCGTGTCCCCCCAGAAACTTTTTCAGCACAATAGAAACTACACCAATTTTAGCTCCATCTTCGATTCTAACATTGCTTAGCACACAAGTGTCTGCCCCAATCAGAACCCCATCACTAAGTTTTGATCGTGTCCCCCCAGAGACTTTTTCAGCGCCACTCAAAATCACATTATGCAAAATTGACACATCATTTCCAGTGACTGCTTTTTCTCCAATTATAACTCCTGCAACATGATCAAGCAAAATTCATCTTCTAACATGTTCATCTTGGAAGATGATAGACACCTATGCAACTTCAATAACCACCATTCTTGAGAAAATAGAAGCCAAAACCTTTCGCCCCACACAAACCTACAATTACTCAGAAGAGGAAACTAGGAAATGAAAAACAAAAATACCCAAACATAATGACTTATTTTCGCTTCAATGTGTGGTTTCACCGATGGCGAGGAGAGGAGAAGGGGAATGAATAATATTGAAGTCGGGGAAGATTGTTCAAGTGAGAGAAAAAGAAAACTGCTCGTGGAAAAAAGTTTGGATGAATTGGGATGAAAATTGGTGAAAGGGAAAATGGTCATAAGACAAAAATATCCTTCCATTAAAAGAAAGGGGGTTCATGCTCACTTAACAACGAATTTGGATGAAAATTGATGGAAGAATATTTTGTATAATCAAATGTGTAATTAAAGATAAAAATGCACCAAAAACAGAAGAAGATATGAACGCTTTGTACAATAACAGTGAAATGTATGGACGTTTTGTGCTATTTACCCTAATTTTAATACCAAATTATATGAAATACTTCGTCCATCTCATAAAGATAGACCCGCTTCTTTTTTTCGTTGGTTATTGATCACTTTTTTTTTTTTTAGAGAGAATAAACAATATCTTAATTTCTAATGTACCCTTATATAATGAGCATTATTATCAACAAATATGAATTATCATTATTTTATGTAGGGATATATTAGGAGAAATGTATATAAAATTTATAGTTCTAACATATATTAATTAAGTTTTATTAATGTGTGAAAATAGAAACAAGCTTATTTTCATGGGATGGAGTGAGTAATAAAAATAATGTTATATCAAACCATTTTCATTTCGTTCTTAAAATGATTTTCAAATCTTTTAATGATATAGTGAACATACACACAAAATAGATGTTTGTCTAATAATCTTTTTGTCTTACTTTAGAATAAATATTTTTAAGTTATTTCATTAATATTTAATTCAACTATAATTGATAAAGTAATATATTTTAGAAAAAAATAATAGATAATGTTTACAAAAATATAGAGATTAAGACATTCAAGAACTAACTTACAAAATATAATAAATTATTTCCAAAAGCTAAATAATTTTGGTAAAATTAAATGTAACCTCATTCGGGCTTCCCAACTATAGATCCACAGAACCACGATCAGGTACCTAGTATGCATTCATTTCGTTATCAGGGAGTTGGCACCAACCTCCAATACATGCATTGCTTCATCTACAATGCAAAAACATATAATCGAAACGGTATCTATGACCATATTCATGTGCATGATTTATAAAAAAAAAAAAATGTCTCATTACGATCTTATTGTCAAAGTTCATGTATTTTCTACCATCGTAGCTTATTCATTTTTTAACTCTTTAGGCTCGAATCTCATTACTTGTGTACCGTATGAGCTTAAATATCAATGTGACCAATAACATGCACGCCTTCAAGTGCTAATGCGTCTGTCATCGCCCATCGAGATTGAAGAGATCATATTTATATCCATCATTGCACTCAAACTCGAGATACAGCACTGGGAATACTAAAGGGAATAATGGCACAATGATGCAAATGCCCATTGGGCCTATTGAGTTGGCCCAACTGGATTTAAATTTAAGTCCAGCCCAAAGTGTGCTATTTTTAGTTGGTGCCAGAATCGTGTTCTTGTTTGTAGAAGGATACTGAAACCGTGCTTTTTTCTTACCTGATTAAATGGATGCCTATGGAATCGCCACATGTCACCACCAACGCCGTTGGATTGGCGACTGTTTGTGTGACCATTTAGATACGATTCCTAAGGTTTGAGACTTCACTAAGGGCTTCAAGATTCTTCTACTGCACACTCGTCCTCTCTGCGCCGCTATTCAAGTTTTTCCTTTCTCTTCACTGATGAAATCAAACAAACTCATTTGATTTCAGTTTTTCCTTCAATAGCCTATAATCTTGTGTGATTTACTGATATTGGAGGTTGGTTTTTGTGTGAACCGTGAGTTTGAAGAGATTCGTGTGTTGTCTGTGAAATCAAAAGGGCAAGTCTGAGTGTCTCCTTTGTATTCTTACCTGTGGATCTTGATTAGAGTATATACTTTGGCTTATTCTTGAGGTTGAAGCACATACTGTAACACTTAGCATGTGGGCTACATTTGTCTACAATAAAAGATAAGTTTCCCTTCATTTTGCAGTTCGTCATTTGTCTTTTGTTCAGTAAATACTATGATTCATGATGTCAGTGATATTTCTATGATTTCTAGTATATATTGATGTTGACTGTTTGAGCTAATAACTTGATCTCCTCCCAACAAATACAAATCATATATAAATAAGGCATGATCTACGTATATAGTGCTCATCGTGCCAGTATGCATCCCAACTTCCCAAGATCACTAAAGGGCATCCCAACACTGTTCATATATCGGCGTTGGACCACCAAACACCCTACAATCGGCTGCCTTTAATGACCGATGTGAGCGGTATATCTAACCATAAGCGAAGTATAGTAATATAGTACATCCTATAACGATTCCATGAGTTATCTCGTGTAAGATATCATATCCGATTATTAACCATCATCTCTCTTACTTTGATAATCTTTTTTCCTATAAGTTACGTATAGTTACTGTTAGGTTTTAGTTGATTTTGTAATTGGCTATTCTGTAGACAAAAGGACTTAAATTGATTGTTGATGAAAGTTCAAGGAGTAATGTGCAAATATGTCAAAGGTTAGTTAAAGAGGTCTAGGGTTTCGAGTTTGGAACAAAGGAGAAAATGACGCGGATTTTTGCTGGACTGTCGTCAGGTTATGGCTCGAGCTGCAAAAGTAGCTACACTGTCGCTGGACCGTCGCCCCTCCTTCGCTCGATCGACACCCTGTCGCTCGACTGTCGCTGACCTCTCACTTGAGCGACAGCTTTATACGAGAAATTTTATTTTTGCATTTTAAATGTTTTTTTCTTGGCCCATGATTTTGTTGACCTATCTATAAATATTAGAACATGTCCAGAACGAAATTTCGAAGGTTGATAATTGAGAGATCTATTGATTACTTCTTTCAACCTTCATCTTGCTTTAGTGTTTTGTTCAGATTCGACCCGGACAATGCAGGGAGTCAATAGGTTAGTGGTTCAACTGGCTAATCATTGCATAAAAACCTATAAAAAATATAAAGTATAAATTTTTTAGGGACAAAATTAAAATTTTGAATTTATTTTTTACTAATTATTTAGGTCTATAAAATAAAGTAAAATGTTGAACCAAAGTTTTTTAAAAGAATATTTTTATAAAACCTATAAATGATTCATTAGTTATATGTAAGTTATTGCACACAAGTGAATACTAAAGTACTTTGTGTTCAAGTTGTGAGAAACCCTTTATTTTTTTTAGAGGTCTAAGGATCAATTTCATTGGACCCAAAAATTTTGTAAAAGGATCTCGAAACTCAATTAAACCGGTCAATCGGGCAGGGTAAATAACCAGCTAACTCAGTCAAAACTCGATTTTGACCGAGTCAACTGCATTTCTATCAATTTAATCTACTCAGCCCGGTCAAGGGTCCAGGCCGTCAGGCCAGGCCAATTTTTATAACTATGAATTAATTTACTTTCTAATTTTTTTGTCGTTTTAGAAACTCAATTTAAATTATGTTCTTATTTTTCGCAAAAAAAAAATGAAACTTTATTATACATTTTAAGCTTATTATATTGAATTATGTTTGCTCTTCTAAATTTATATTCATTTTTAAAAAAAAAAAATTATCTGTTTTCTTATAGGTTCATGATTGATTGCCAAAATGTTTACTTGATTGTTAATACAACTATACATATTATTTTTCAAAACAAAAAAAAAAAATATTTTTTAAACTTAACAATAGCAGAAAATAATGTTCATACAATATCAGGTGCATCGAATATCGTTGAAGGTTCCGGAAGATTTTGTATTATTTTACCAAATAATACAAAATTATATATTGACGATGCACTTTATTCAGCAAATTCGGAAGAAATTTATTTAGTTTTAAAGATATCCGCTGCAATGAATATCACAATGAGACGATGCAAGAAAATAATGTTGAATATCTTTGGACAACTTCTTTTTTATTTGACCAGAAGCAAATAAAAGAAAAATTTCATGCACTCCCATCTGGCATGTATTATAAATTTATAAAAATAGTCAAATCAAATATTATCACGAACCAAAAGTTTGTTGATTTAAAAAAATTTATATTTTGAAATGATCGACTTGGACATCTAGGAGTTATAATGATGGGTCGAATAATAAACAACTTGTACAAAAATCCTTTAAAGAACCAGAAGATTCTTTTACCTAATAATTATCTATGTGTAGCTTGTTCGCAAAGCAAGTTAGTCATTAGACCTTCGATTACAAATGTTATTATTGAATCTCTAACTTTCCTGGAAATGATTCATAGAGATATATGTAGGCCAATACACTTACCATGTAGACCATTTCATTATTTTATGGTATTAATTGATTCTTCTACTAGATGGTCACATGTTTGCTTACCTTTCACTATGAATGTAGACTACTTTGCTCAAATTATAAAACTACGAGCACAATTCTCCGATTACTAAATCAAGACTTTTTGTCTTGACAATGCTGGTGAATTTACATCACGAGCATTCGATGATTATTGCATGTCAAATCGGGATTGTTGTTGAACATTCGGTTGTGCGTGTCCATACACAAAATGGTTTTAAAAAGTCATTTATTAAATGTCTACAACTTATTTTTAAATCATTACTTATGAAAACAAAACTTTCAACTACTATTTGGGGTCATGACATATTACATGAAGTGTCATTGGTTCGTATTAGACCAACTGCATATTATCAATATTCACATTGTGACTGACATTTGGTCATGAATTTAATATTTTTCACCTGAGAGTTTTTTGTCGTGCTATTCAAATCCATATTTAAATTCTACAACAGACTAAAATGGATCTCTAACGAAAACTTTAAATTTATATAGGTATTGATTCACCATCTATTATTAGGTATTTTAAATCTTTAACGGGTGATTTATTTATTACAAGTTTTGTAGATTGTCATTTTGATGAAATGAATTTCCCAACTTTGGGAGGGAAAAGACTAAATCCTGATAAACAATGTAAAATTTCTTGGATGAAACAACCATATCTCACTTTGATCTACGCGACAATCAATGTGAGCAAAATGTCGAAAAATCATTCCTTTGCAAAAAGTTGCAAATCAATTACCACATGTATTTGTTGACACAAGAAAAGTGACAAAGTCATATATACTAGCAGAAAATATTTTAGCAAAAATTGATGTCACTGCATGACAATTTGCTATGACAAATGAATCTCAATTAGGTCAGGAGTGTGATCGACCAGTTGGTTCAAAAGACTCTGTACCTTAAAAAATACAAAAGAAAAACCAACTAAAAACTTCAGAATAAGTAACATTAGAAAAGATTGATCAATCAAATATAGAAAATATGGATCCTGAAAAATCAAAAGTGTTCGAAAATAATGAAATTTCAATAAATTATATGTTATCTCATAAATTATGAGGGCGAAATAATATTGTTATAGACAATATTTTCGTATTTAAAGTGACTTTTAATATATGTAAAATGAGGATCCTGAATCACAGTATGTTAAAGATCGTAAAAATAGAAATGATAGGGCAGAGTGAAAAGAGGCCATATAGGCAAAATTAAATTCCTTAAAGAAATGAAAAATGTTTAGACTTGTAGTTCGAATACCTAAAAATGTAATACATGTTGGTTGCAAATGAGTTTTTGTACAAAAGAGAAATGAAAATAACAAAATCACAAGATACGAAACTTGACTCGTAACTCAACGTTTCTCACAAAGACCGGAATTGATTACGAGAAAACATGTTCCCCCGTAATGGACACCATCACTTTTAGATTATTAATTAGTTTGATTGTGTCATGAAGGATCGATATACGTTTTATGGATGTAGTGACTGCCTATTTGTATGGTTCACTTGAATAACTTAAAATGCTAGAAATAAATGATACATGTCCGAGAATCATGTTCTCAATTAAATTGCAAAGATCATTATATGGATTAAAACAATTCGGATGCATGTGGTATAATTGCCTATAAAAATGACGATATCTGTTTTGATAAAGAAAACAAATATTTGATTTACAATTGTGACAATTTATGCAAATGACTTAAATTTAATTGGAACTTCTGAACAGCTCAACAAAAAATGCAAATTATTTGAAAAATGAATTTGAGATGAAAGATTTGGGAAAAACAAATTCTGTCTCGGGTTGTAGATTGAACATTTTTTAGAAAGATTATTTGTTCATCAATATACATATACATAAAAAGTTTTAAAACGATTTTATATTAATAATGCATATTCATTGGCATCACTTATGGTTATTTGATCACTTGATGTAAAAATGATCATTTCCGTCTACTTGAAGATGGAGAAAAGATTCTTGGTCCTGAAATACTATATCTTAGTGCAATTGGAGCATTAACTTATCTTGCAAACTGTAATCGACCTGACATAGCTTTTTCTGTAAATATCCTTAAAAAATATAGCTCTACACCAATACAAAGACATTGGACTGGTGTTAAACATACTTTTCGTTACGTAAAGGGTATCATTGATTTGGGATAATTTTGTTCTCAAAAGTCAGGATCTACTTTAGTAAGATATGCAGATGCAAAATTATCTCTCTGACCCACATAAAGATAAATCACAAACATGATACATGTTTATACGTGGAGGAACAGCTATAGCATGGAGATTTGTGAAGCAATCCTTGACAGCAACATCCTCAAATCATTCTGAAATTATTGCAGTCCTGAACCAGGCCGAGAATGTGTGGTTGAGGAACATAACCCATCATATCCAAGTATCATGTGGATTAATTTCAACAAAAGATAGTCCAACAATTTTGTATGAAGATAATTCTACTTGTATTACACAACTCAAAGAAGGTTATATCAAAGGTGACAGACGAAACATATTTCTCCAAAATTCTTTCATACACACGAGTTTCAGAAAAAAAATGGCGATATCAATATTCAACAAATTCGTTCAAGTGACAATGTGACTGATTTATTTACAACAACACTGTCAACATCTATATTCAAAAAATTGGTTCATAAGATTGGAATGCATCGACTCAAAGATTCTTAGTGATCAACATCAGGAGAGTAACTGTACTCTTTTTCTTTCACTTGGGTTTTATCCCACCGAATGTTTCTAACAAGGTTTTAATAAAGCAATATTTATCTTTAATACTCCAAAATAATTGTACTCTTTTTCACTCGTCTATTTTTTTTGTCCCATTGGGGTTTATCAAATAAGGTTTTAACGAGGCGGATATTTTGTGATGTGTCATTCAAGGAGAAGTGTTGTAAATGGTAAGTTATTGGTGAATGATCATTTTACCCCTACATCCCTAGAAATTATTATCATATGTATCTCTAATCATTCCCTATAAATTTAGCATTGTTCTAAAAAGTTCGCCTAGGCGCAAAGTGTGATGAAAACGCTTCATCTTGAGCCTAAGCAGAAATTAAGCGTTCAATGTTGTTGTTGATCGCTTAATGCTTGCCTATGCGTTCCTAGGCACGCCTAGCCTAAACCGAAATTAAGCAGTCAACGTTGTTGTTGATCGCCTAATGCTCGTCTAGGCGTGCCTAGGCGAGCCTCAGGCCAGGTTTTAAGGACGTCTAATTTTTTTCTTTTTTTAAAAAAAATAAAATTCACAGTCCAGATTCAGTAGCCCACTATCCCTTCAAACTTCAAAAACTCACTCCAGATAACTGAGAAGATGGAAGAATGGAAAAAAAGATAATATTTTAAAATGAATTGGAGCTATAAGTTATCTACGTTATATAATTATGATTTTGAAATTTATCTTTATGTAGGAATTGTTAAGTAAATATAGTATTTTATAATTTTATATGTTTGGTATGTATTATTAAATTTTTTTACAATGATTAAAAATTAAAATTAAAAAAAATATTTTTTTACGCATAAGCTTGTAAAGCTTGAAGTTTAGCCTCCAGTCTAACCGTGCTTTACGCTTTTTAGAGCATTGAAATTTAGAGTTTTGAATCTCATTATAATACACACAAGTTTATTGATTTTTATTTTTCTCTCTTTTCAGAACAGAATCAAAAGTTTAATTCAGTTAACAATTAATTTTAATTACATGTTATTATATCAACAACTTTTCAATCATACATTTCTCAACTGCTATCAAAATCTATTAAAAATCTGATTTTAGTCCCCCACCCAAGGGTTTAAAAATATAATAAAAGCAAAAAACATATTGGTTAACGAGTTATAGTGTATTTGGTAGGGATTAAAATCAGATTAAAATTGAAAAACTAGCCGTTATTGTTGACTTTTATTAGACTCGTGGAACCCAATAACGACTATATTTTCAATTTTAATTGGATTAAAATTTATACCAAACACACTCTTAATGTTTTTCTTTATAGGTATGGATATAATAAGCGTGTTGTGCACAACTACTTAATATTTGATTATTTGAATGATTTGTTACTCGCATTAGTGTGTAAAATTTCATAAAATTATCAAGAAAAAAGGTTATTTCAATCAATAGTTCTGTCTTTGCAGAAGGCAAGTAATGGTGCATTTAAAAATTTACTATTCAAGTACCATGGAGTGTGAGAGACTCGAATGGCTGGTAGATTCTCTAGAAAAACTCTTAGGTTGTGTTTGATTGGAGCCATTTTCCTATTCATGTACCATGGAGTGTGAGAGACTCGAATAGCTGGTAGATTCTCTACAAAAACTCTTAGGTTGTGTTTGATTGGAGCCATTTTCCTATTCATGTACCATGGAGTGTGAGAGACTCGAATAGCTGGTAGATTCTCTACAAAAACTCTTAGGTTGTGTTTGATTGGAGTCATTTTCCATTTTCACCCAAAATACCTTGTTTGATACATAAAATTTTCTTGGCATTTGTAATTCCAAGTTTGCCTCACACGGTGGGTTTTCATGGATTTCAAGGAAAATCAATTAGGTGAGAATTGATTTTCCATGTTTTTGTCTTTTGCCTTTTATTTATTTTTTATTTTTTTGTTTTTGCAATGTAAACAAATTCTATCTACAATTGTAAAAAAAAAAAAAAATCAATCCCTTTAATGAACAATTTTTATGAAAAAAAAGTCAAACGAATACCAAAAAAATTCAAATTTTCAACATTTTCCAAGTTTCAATCAAATACAATTAATTACAATTTCTAGTAAAATAATTTCCAGGTAATTCAATTACCTGTAATTCATTTTATTTCTATCAATTTTCCACATTTACAATCAAACGGACCCCTATTCTAAAATCTATATTCGAAATTGTCAAAATTTGATTAAAAGTGACATAGATAGATATATATATATATACACATGCGCAAGCACATACTATACACATATAATTAATACATATAATCTAAACCGTTCACGTGTATAAAGGAAGGTTTTTTTTTTTTTTTTTTTTTTTTTTTGTGCTGTTGATTAAGAAATGAGAATGGAGTTTGTTGTAGAGAATGGTCTTCTTAATTTATTATGAAAGAATAAATTACCAAATATTTAACAACTTGATAACATGGACACCTTGGATAACTCACTATTTCAAATTTCAAACAATTTATTTTCTAATATATATATTTTTGTCACATGCTCAACTCTACTTCAATCCTTTAACCCTCGAACCTTTATTTTTTCCCGAGTTAAGGCTTGGACCGATTTTTAAAGCATTGCTGTAATCTTCCATTTTTTCAAAGTCATAGCATCCTCCGATGGTGTCACATTACCATTACTAACTACGTATCACAAGTCTAGGCCTTAGGAGAGATTATTTTATGCAGGTATGCCATGTGGTGTAATTTTGATTGTTGTGCCCCCCTTAATTCTACCTATCACTTGTAAGTTGACCTTTGTGACTTTGCTAACCCTCAAGCGAACTTAATGGAAGTTTCATAATCTCGAATTGTGTACGATCTCAAGAAACTTGAAAAACTCGTCTATCAGTCACCTCTTTTTGATACCAAATTGTTGAATTTATTGTTTAAAAATTATCGCTTTTTTATTACTAGAAAATGGGACAATTGTACAATTTCTTTGTGTTATCTATACGTACAAATTGAGGATTACTCCGTAAAAAATGTTGCTCTGCCAGGCCTAGAGCTGAGCTTTCACATGACGTGGGTCCCAACCTCATTAAAAAAACACCTCAAAAAATCCACCCCGCCCCTATTAAATTCACCTTATTGGCATTAGCATCTAACACGAGAAAATACACACACAACTATACCTGACTTAAATTAGCACCACTAAAGTAGTGAGCACTGAACCTATATAATAGCTGTCTTAGGTTGGTAGAATAGCCAGGGTTCCCCAAATTTCTTAAGAAATCATATGGCGGTGGAATCGAAATAAACAATTATAATGCAATTTCTCTAGACTCTTTCACATTTAGGCTTTAGCTACAGAAGAAGGATATGGAAATAAATTGCCCACATATCTTCATAATCTTTTTCTCATATATCTTATGGCATTTCTTTATTGCTTTGTTCCGATGGCAATTCATAAAACAATATATCTCCGGTAAATAGGACTCTAAATCACAAAAAATTATTTATTTTTATTACAGGCTAAACAGCGACAAGTCTTGATCTTATAATCTTACATCAGTAGATACTATGTTCATCTACTTGATTAAATTGTTAGATAAATCTTATTTTCAACAATTTCCAAAATCAAAATACTTCCACATCAATCTAGGAAAGGGAATAGGCATCCGATAGTGCTTCATATTCTTCCACAAATGAAGCTAGTTGGAATTTTTCTCCCGTTCTGTAAGGCATCCCCCTCACATTCTCCACCAAACTGAGCGCACTAATCCTTTTTGATAGACCTTCCAACTTGGCACTAATATTTTTAATCTTGGAAGCAGTCCGGCGATCAAGCTTGGAATTATAAACAGAAATATTAGTACAACAAGTGGGGATAAGCTTCCATACCTTACTGGTGCTGCCTTGATTTTCCCTTGATTTGTCAAGTGAAGCTTTAGTGATCAACTTATCCACCAAGGCATCAAGATTATAAACCAACGATTCTAGATCCATCAGCCACTCACGCACATTTGTGTTTCTTCCTTGCTTGTTTTCGGCATCGGTAAGCACGGCCTGGATCATCAACAAAGTTGTGCGCCAATCTTTCAGCTGGGCATCGATTCCTAGACGTCGCAGAAATTCCAGAAGCTCACCAGAGGCCAGCTTCTCAAGCAAAACCATGAGAAATGGACATAGATCATCTTCATACGAGAACCCACCCATTGTTATCTTTTTTATAACTCAGAAAGAAAGAGATGAGAAAGATGAATGCAAGAGAGATTGACTTGTATATTTGAAAGTTGTCAGAGTGGTGGTAGTTGGTGGCAAGAAAAGTTCAAAATAGTGTTATAATACAGGAGCATTTCTTCCCTGTGAAGTAAGGAGCATTTCGGCATGTGAAGAAGGGTTAATCCCCTTTCACAGGGTTTTTGTGCCCGGGTCCCCCTATTGGTGGGGGGCCTGACACCACTCATGTGAAGAAATGCTCCTGTACGGAGCATTTCTCTATAATAATATCAAAAAAATAAGTAAGAAAAGTTAAGACACTGTTCCCAATCGTTGCCTCCTTTTGTACTTTATCATTATTAGGGATATTTTCACGAATGAACATAATTAAGGGTGTGAGTTGAAAAGTGTTCAATTTTCAAATTTAATACTAAACTGTCTATTATATCTTTTCTTCCATTTATTTTCAAATGTCATTCTCGACATTTGAATCATGTTTTATATTTCAAAAGTACACACGTCAATTCACAATATTAAATGTTCTCGACATTTAAAATGTCATTCTCGACATTTGAATCTCGTTTTATATTTCAAAGGTATACACGTCAAATCACAATATTAAATGTTCTCGACGTTTCAAAACGTCATTCTCGATATATTAAATGTCTAGAATGACATTTCATTCCAAACATGACATTTCTCTACACTTGAAATGTCGTTCTCGACATTTATGTGTCAATGCAAAAAATAGCATTAATTGTGATTTGACATCTTGTCATGTGCAATAAATGGAGCAGGTTATGTGTCAAGATTTCATCAGTCAATATTTTTTTTGCAAAAATGTTCATTTTATTGTCCTTGAATGGAATCATAAATTGTTGACCATGGGTATTTTGGTCTAAAATATACCAAAATTGCCATTTTTGCAAGAATTTTTGAAAGTTACCATTTTTGCAAGTGGCTAGATGAAAGTAGACATTTCTTACAATTTCCACTTATTATTTTATTTATATATTATTATTGTATTTCATTTCTATCATCTTCAAATTTTATTTTCATTTTTTTTTTTTGGCAATGTAGTCCCTACTAACAAAATAGTCCAAAATGGCTGTTAATTCTACTTTAAAAAAAAAAAAAAACCAATTTATCGTCGGCCGTAATAAAAAAATAGAAGAAAAAGGAAATTAGGAAAATAAACAGAAAACAAAAAAGCAAAAAATGGAAAATAAACATCTTCATTACCTACCACAATCCCATCCCACTACCACCATCTACGGCCAGAAGGGAGGGGGGGGGGGGGGGGGGGTCTTTGAGCCACAATATCTAATTTTATTTGGCTCCTATTTTCTGAAAATTAAAATCAGAATTTTAATCCCCCTCAACAATTAATTTTAATTATACATTTCATTGGATCAACAATTTTTCAACTATATATTTCATCAAAATCTACTAAAAAATTGATTTTAATCTCCCAACCAGGGGTTTAAAAATATAATAAAAAAAATACTGGTTGAAAAACTATCTGCAACGTAGTTGTTAATGTCTTGCTTCGTAGCTATGGATATAATAAGTGTGTTGTGCACATCTGCTCAATATTTGATTATTTCAATGAATTTTTACTTGCATTAGTGTGTAAGATTTCATAAAATTTGGAACCAAATTGAACCCTTTGTAAAGTTTAGGTACCAATTGGAAGATTTCATAAATTCTGGAACCAAATTGAACCCTTTGTAAAGTTTAGGTACCAAAATGGATGAACCCAAAAGTTGGAGGATTAAAATAGAATACGTGAAAAGTTGAGGGGTTAACTTGGATATATTAAAAAGTTGGAGGATCAAAATTGATGAGATAGAAAGTCTGCGGACCGAAATCGATAAGGTTTTAAGTACAAGGACCTTTTGTGTGACATCATTTCAACACATGCACCTGAGGTCCTTTTTGTCACATTCATAATTAATTTGACTGTTGAAAACTCAATATTGTTTGAAATGACCATTCTACCCCTCAATGAATTAAGCCCCGATTGGTGGGGATTAAAAACTAGGTTTTTATTAAACTTTTATAAAAATTGATAAAATGTGTGATTTAAAAGCTATAAATCCGAAGAAAATGACATAAAATTGTATTTCACAATGAGAAAAACAATGGCTACTGTAACGGTGAAACCCAACAAATTTGAATGATGATGACGACATTGAATATTTATTCGACGAACTAGAGCTATTCATCCCCATTTTAGCTCGTAGTTAAGGGTGTAGCTAAGAGTGAAAATCAGAAAAGACAATCAAAATTGTAATATTTTAAATTACCCATGAAATTTCAATAGTGAATTACCCATGAAATTTCAATGATGAAGATGATCTAGAACTGGGATAATTCATCCTCATTTTAGCCAAAAATTAATATTATGATAGATATATCTACCTATTATTATGTTTGATGTGTAATATCCCTACCTTTGAAACTTTTGAGCATATAACATTCCTACATTTTACTGCAATTGTGAAAAACGTCCTTACCACAGCTTGTTTCAACCCAATAGAAACTGCACCAATTTTAGCTCCATCTTCGATTCTAACATTGCTTAGCACACAAGTGCCTGCCCCAATCAGAACCCCATCACTAAGTTTTGATCGTGTCCCCCCAGAAACTTTTTCAGCGCCACTCAAAATCACATTATGCAAAATTGACACATGATCAAGCAAAATTCATCTTCTAACATGTTCATCTTGGAAGATGATAGACACCTATGCAACTTCAATAACCACCATTCTTGAGAAAATAGAAGCCAAAACCTTCGCCCCACACAAACCTACAATTACTCAGAAGAGGAAACTAAGAAATGAAAAACAAAAATACCCAAACATAATGACTTATTTTCGCTTCAATGTGTGGTTTCACCGATGGTGAGGAGAGGAGAAGGGGAATAATGTTGAAGTCAGGGAAGATTGTTCAAGTGAGAGAAAAAGAAAACTGCTCTGGATGAATTGGGATGAAAATTGGTGTAAGGGAAAATGAGGGAAAATGGTTATAAGACAAAAATATCCTTCCATTAAAAGAAAGGGGGTTCATGCTCACTTAACAACGAATTTGGATGAAAATTGACTGAAGAATATTTTGTATAATCAAATGTGTAATTAAAGATAAAAATGCACCAAAAACAGAAGAAGATATGAACGCTTTGTACAATAACAGTGAAATGTATGGACGTTTTGTGCTATTTACCCTAATTTTAATACCAAATTATATGAAATACTTCGTCCATCTCATAAAGATAGACCCGCTTCTTTTTTTCGTTGGTTATTGATCACTTTTTATTTTAGAGAGAATAAACAATATCTTAATTTCTAATGTACCCTTATATAATGAGCATTATTATCAACAAATATGAATTATCATTATTTTATGTAGGGATATATTAGGAGAAATGTATATAAAATTTATAGTTCTAACATATATTAATTAAGTTTTATTAATGTGTGAAAATAGAAACAATCTTATTTTCATGGGACAGAGTGAGTAATAAAAATAATGTTATATCAAACCATTTTCATTTCGTTCTTAAAATGATTTTCAAATCTTTTAATGATATAGTGAACATATACACAAAATAGATGTTTGTCTAATAATCTTTTTGTCTTACTTTAGAATACTAGGTGCAAGCAACATGCAATGCACGTTTGCTTAGTTTATATTTAATAGTTTTGTTTAAGAATTCATTTGTTATTAATAAATATGTAATTTTTTTGGTTAATTAAATAATTAATGATGTAATATTTATGTAATTGATAAATAATTAAATAAAGTGCTTCTTTCTGTCATCTCCAACCCAAAATCACAAACAGAAAACTCAAAATATGTTAAGGGGTAAGAATATGAGTTTACTTAGACTCCGTTTGATTCTCATTAATGTAAAATGAGAATGAAAAATATAGCCGTTATTGGACCCCACACAAGAGATAGAAATTCAAAATTGATGTGATGGATAACGGTCATATTTTTCATTTTTATGGGTTTTTTAATGAGAAACAAACGGAGGCTTAAACTTTTTGCATGGTTTAAGTCTTTACTTTTTTTAAGTAATAATGCAATTCATTTTATCGCTAAAGTATGATATGTATTACGATAATATATGTATCTCATGTGTTAGACTTAGTATTGGTAAGTGACGGGTAAATTTTCGAGGACGAAAATATTTTAAGGGGGTGAGAATGTAATACCCCAAAAATTTTCATAAAATATAAATTCAATTTTTATATACTATATTTTAATATTTTGAAAGTTAGGGACTAAATGATACATTTATCAAATTATATTTTATTTACGTCAAATATTTAGATATTGATGGAGTTATTGTAAATATATGAATATTGGTCTCGTTGGATAAATCGTAATTAGATACATAAATCAGATTCGAGAAAAAGTCGATTCGGATAAGTTAGCTCCAAGATATTTTAGTTTGAAGAAATTATCAAAAGCTAATTTATTTTTATTATTATTTAATTATAATTTTGAAAGTAAGAGGTGGTGAAAAAAGATTTTCCGTTAAAACAAGAAAGTCCGTTAGTTTTTCCGTTAAATCAAGAAATTCCGTTAGTTTTTCTGTTAAACCAACATATTCTGTTTAATAGCCACTTTTTATATATAGAAATAAATATTTTTAAGTTATTTCATTAATATTTAATTCAACTATAATTGATAAAGTAATATATTTTAGAAAAAAAATAATAGATAATGTTTACAAAAATATAGAGATTAAGACATTCAAGAACTAACTTACCAAATATAATAAATTATTTCCAGAAGCTAAATAATTTTGGTAAAATTAAATGTAACCTCATTCGGGCTTCCCAACTATAGATCCACAGAACCACGACCAGGTACCTAGTATGCATTCATTTCGTTATCAGGGAGTTGGCACCAACCTCCAGTACATGCATTGCTTCATCTACAATGCAAAAACATATAATCGAAACGGTATCTATGACCATATTCATGTGCATGATTTATAAATTTTTTTTTTGTCTCATTACGATCTTATTCTCAAAGTTCATGCATTTTCTACTATCGTAGCTTATTCATTTTTTTAACTCTTTAGGCTCGAATCTCATTACTTGTGTACCGTATGAGCTTAAATATCAATGTGACCAATAACATGCACGCCTTTAAGTGCTAATGCGTCTGTCATCGCCCATCGAGATTGAAGAGATCATATTTATATCCATCATTGCACTCAAACTCGAGATACAACACTGGGAATACTAAAGGGAATAATGGCACAATGATGCAAATGCCCATTGGGCCTATTAAGTTGGCCCAACTGGATTTAAATTTAAGTCCAGCCCAAAGTGTGCTATTTTTAGTTGGTGCCAGAATCGTGTTCTTGTTTGTAGAAGGATACTGAAATCGTGCTTTTTTCTTACCTGATTAAATGGATGCCTATGGAGTCACCACGTGTCACCACCAATGCCGTTGGATTGGCGACTGTTTGTGTGACCCATTTAAATACGATTCCTAGGGTTTGAGACTTCACTAAGGGCTTCAAGATTCTTCTACTGCACACTCGTCCTCTCCGCGCCGCTCTTCACGTTTTTCCTTTCTCTTCACTGATGAAATCAAACAAACTCATTTGATTTCAGTTTTTCTTTCAATAGCCTATAATCTTGTATGATTTACTGATATTGGAGGTTGGTTCTTGTGTGAACCATGAGTTTGAAGAGATTCGTGTGTTGTCTGTGAAATCAAAAGGGCAAGTCTGAGTGTCTCCTTTGTATTCTTACTTGTGGATCTTGATTAGAGTATATACTTTGGCTTATTCTTGAGGTTGAAGCACATACTGTAACATTTAGCCTGTGGGCTACATTTGTCTACAATAAAAGATAAGTTTCCCTTCATTTTGCAATTCATCATTTGTCTTTTGTTCAGTAAATGCTATGATTCATGATGTCAGTGATATTTCTATGATTTCTAGTATATATTGATGTTGATCGTTTGAGCTAATAACTTGATCTCCTCCCAACAGTGGTACCAGAGCAATTGGAAGGAGTTATTGATGCTTGTTGTGGTCGATCTTGACTCCAGTTTTTCTGTACATTGAGCTGCACTGCGATTTCTTCAAACCCTAATTAAAGGGGCTTGGTGAGATCTTTTTGTTTTAAATTATTCACAAGTAAATCAACTTGATTATTGTATTGGGGTTAGATTTTCTGCTTTGTTTGGGTACTTTTGCATAGTATAGTTAATTATACTGTATGTTTTGAAAACCTGAATCATTGACTCCTTGTAATACCTTTGTCCAGAAACCATGAGTTGTCTGGAATCTGAGGGTTACTTGGATAATAGTCAGGATTCTTGATAATCTTGATTTCTGAAAATCATTCCTGCAGTATTACTTAAGCTTGATTGATATCTGTATGTGATTTTTGCCTCTGTACAATTTGGTTTGTACTTACTTTGGTTATATTGTGTACAATCTGAAATAATTCTGAAGTGTCTGTGCTCCGAACTTGCAATTTGTGTTCACTGTTGTGCCTCTTGAGTGTTGATACTTGACTGATCTACATTGCAAGTCATTGATTGGTGTCTGATTGATCTGCATACATTCTTTTCATTCAAAATGGCAAAATTTGAAATGAAAGTTTTTAATGGCAAATGAGACTTTAGTCTCTGGCGCCAGAAAATGAGAGCTCTTTTACTTCAACAAAAATGTGCTAAAGCCATTGATGAGTCATGGCCTACTGATCTTGAATCTAGTAAAGTAACTGAACAAGATGAAACTGCATGGAGTACTATTTTCTTGCATTTATCTGACAACGTGATTAGAGAAATTGGTGAGACTAAGACTACTGCTGAATTGTGGAAAAAATTGGAGAAAACTTATTTGAATAAAGTTATGCCAAATAAGGTTTATCTCCTAAAACAGTATTTTGGTTTTAAACTGGATCCATCACTTGACCTAGATGCTAATATTGATAGATTCAATAGATTAACCCGTGACCTAATCAACTGTGACGAGAAACTCTCAGATGGACAGTTGGCTGTGGTTTTATTGAATTCAATTGGTGACAAATATAAAGATGTTAAAAATGCAATAGAATATGGGAGAGACACTCTAACTGTTGATGTGATCGTTAATGCTTTAAGAACAAAAAAGTTAGAGTTAAAATCTGATAAGAGAGAATCTGTTAGTGGTGTTAATTTGATGATGAAGTCCAAGTCTAATCCCAAAAATGGTAATTTCAATAAGAAATTTGGACATAAGAAAAAGGGCAACTTAAAGACAAAAATAAAATGAACACCAAAGGAAAAAAATGTTTCTATTGCCTTGAAGAAGGTCATTTTATTAAAGAGTGTCCTAAAAGACTATTTGACTCTAAAAATAAGTCTAAAAATGATGGTAGGGCTGTTTTGGCTTATAATGACTCAATGTTGATGAAGTTTATGTGGCTGTTAGCTGTCCACCTTATCATAGTGGATTCTTGACTCCGGTTGTACCTACCATATATGTCCTAATAAGGATTTCTTTACTGATTTTGAAAATGTAACTGGTGGTAAGGTTTTAATGGGTAATCACATGGCATGTCAAGTAAAAGGTGTTGGAACTATCACTTTAAACTTAAAAGGGAATAAGAAGTTGATTCTTGAAAAGGCTAGATATGTCCCTGATTTGAAAAGAAATCTAATTTCCTTAGGGGTATTAGATGACCTTAACTTTGACATTGTGATCAATATGGGTTACATTAAAATCTTGAGGAGCTCTCAACTGATTGTTGAAGCTCCCAAGAAACATGGACTTTACATTTTACAAACTGAAAATTTTTTGGAGTCCACTTCAGCAGTAATCTCAGTCCCAAATGATAAATCACAAATATGGCACAAAAGATTGGGCCATATTAGTGATAAAGGTCTACAGATTTTGAAAAAACATGGTGTTTTTGGTAAAGATAACATTGAAAAATTGAATTTTTGTGACTATTGCATCCTAGGAAAGCATAATAGATTATATTTCCTACCTGGAATGCATAAATCTGTCTCCATACTTGAATATTTGCATGCTGATCTGTGGGGGCCAGCAACTGTGAGTACACATTCTGGTTTTAAATATTATTTGATTGTCATTGATGATTTTTCAAGAAAAAATTGGACATTTTTGTTAAAATCAAAATCTGACACATTTAATGTTTTTAAAGAATGGAAACTTTTAATTGAGAACCAAACTGATAAGAAAATTAAAGTTTTGAGGACTGATAATGGTTTGAAATTTTGCAATTATGAGTTTGATGAAATGTGCAAATTATCTGGTATGTTAAGGCATAGAACAATCACACACACACCACAACAAAATGGCATGGTTGAAAGAATGAATTGTATTATTCTTGATAAAGTGAGATGCATGTTGTTGTGCTCTGGCCTGCCTAAAATTTTTGGGGTGAAGCAGTTAAGACTGCTAGTTATCTGATTAATAGATGCTATTCTAGTGCTATAGACTTTAAGATCCCCGAGGAAAAATGAAGAGGAAAACTAGTTGACTTTAGTAACTTGAGGGGTTTTGGGTGTGCAGCCTTTGCACACCAAACTGAAGGTAAATTGGAACCTAGAGCCCTTAAGTATGTGTTTTTGGGCTATGGGGAAGGGGTTAAAGACTATAGACTATGGGTGAGAGAACTTAAAGGCTATAAGGTCATTATAAGTAGAAATGTGGTATTTAATGAGGATGACCTGCCCCGTTTTAAGTCTGGACAGCAACCTGCAGACCTTTTAGAGACCCCTGAACAATCTGAAAATGTGGGAAAAGGGTTGAGATTGAGGTGGAGCAATCTAGGGAGGGTTCTGACCAATCTGCCCCCCAAAATGGTGAAGAACCTGAAGATGAAATTGAACCTATTGAGGTTATAGAGGCTGATTTAGAGCTTGGACAGTCATTTGCTGATTACCAACTTGTTAGGGATAGGGAAAAAAGGACCATTAGACCTCCTGCTAGGTTTGAAAATGATGTTTCCTTGCTGCCCTATTATGATATGATTGAAGAAGAACCTGAATCCTATGAGGAAGCTTTGAGTAGCAAAGATTCCAAACAATGGCTTGCAGCCATGCAAGATGAGATGGAGTCCCTCAACAAAAATAAGATATGGATTTTGGTAAAAAGACCTGAGGGTTGTGGATTGTAAATGGATTTTTAAAATAAAAAGGAGTGAACAAAGTGAGAATGACATAAGATACAAAGCTCGTTTGGTAGCAAAAGGTTTTACTCAAAAAGAAGGGGTTGATTTCAATGAAATTTTTTCACCCGTAGTAAAATTTACTACAGTTCATATCATTCTTGCTTTGGCTACTCAATTTAATTGGGAGTTGGACCAATTAGATGTAAAACTGCTTTTCTAAATAGAGATTTAGATGAAACCATTTACATGAAACAACCTAGAGGATTTGAAGTGAATAAGAAAGTTGACTTAGTATGCCTTCTTAAGAAATCCCTATATGGCTTAAAACAAGCTCCAAGACAATGGTATAAAAAATTTGACAATTTTGTTCTTGGACTTGGGTTTAAGAGGAGTAACTTCGTTACTTGTCTTTATTGTAAGGGTCAAGGTGAAGCTAATTCACTTTACCTACTCCTTTATGTGGATGACATGATATTAACAAGTCATGACATAAAGGAGATTGAGGAAATTAAAGACAAACTAAAATCTAAATTTGAAATGAAGGACTTAGGTCCAGTTAGAAAGATTTTAGGTATGGAACTTAAGAGAGATAGAAGAGAAGGCACATTAAGTCTTAGCCAAAAATCCTATATTTTAAAATTACTTAGCAAGTTTTCTATGGCTGAATTCAAGAGTGTTAGTATCCCATTGGCTAATCATTTTAAACTATCAAATGATTTATGTCCTAAAACTAAAGAAGAATTTGAAAGAATGGCAAATGTGCCTTATCAAATGCAACTTGATCTACTTCATCATATATGTATACTTTGTGTAATTCTTGCATAAGATGGAAATCCCAGCTCCAAAAGATTGTGGCTTTGTCTTCAACTGAGGCTGAATACATTGCAACCACCGATGCCATCAAAGAAGGAATTTGGTTAAAAGGGTTACTTAATGAATTTGGTTTTATTAAAGAAGTTGTTCTTTATTCTGATAGCCAATCTGCAATTCATTTAAGTAGAAATCCTATTTTTCATAATAGATCAAAGCATGTTGATGTTAGATTTCATTTTATTAGAGATGTTATTTCACAAGGTGTTGTGAAACTTGAAAAAATATCTGTTAATTACAACCCTGCTGATGTAGGTACTAAACTTCTACCTTTAAACAAATTCCTGGACTGCTTGACCTTGCTGAGTATTGCACCTTGCTGATCTGTGGATGCTACTATTTTGTGCTAATGATATCTATGATTTTTTCGAATAACCACTCATTAACTTGAATCATTGTACCAAGGTGGAGTATAAAGGGAATAATGGCACAATGATGCAAATGCCCATTGGGCATATTGAGTTGGCCCAACTGGATTTAAATTTAAGTCCAGCCCAAAGTGTGCTATTTTTAGTTGGTGCCAGAATCGCGTTCTTGTTTGTAGAAGGATACTTAAACCGTGCTTTCTTCTTACCTGATTAAATGGATGCCTATGGAGTCACCACATGTCACCACCAACGTCGTTGGATTGGCGACTATTTGTGTGACCCATTTAAATACGGTTCCTAGGGTTTGAGATTTCACTAAGGGCTTCGAGATTCTTCTACTGCACATTCGTCCTCTCTGCGCCGCTCTTCAAGTTTTTCCTTTCTCTTCACTGATGAAATCAAACAAACTCATTTGATTTCAGTTTTTCCTTCAATAGCCTATAATCTTGTGTGATTTACTGATATTGGAGGTTGGTTTTTGTGTGAACCGTGAGTTTGAAGAGATTCGTGTGTTGTCTGTGAAATCAAAAGGGCAAGTCTGAGTGTCTCCTTTGTATTCTTACCTGTGGATCTTGATTAGAGTATATACTTTGGCTTATTCTTGAGGTTGAAGCACATACTGTAACACTTAGCCTGTGGGCTACATTTGTCTACAATAAAAGATAAGTTTCCCTTCATTTTGCAGTTCGTCATTTGTCTTTTGTTCAGTAAATACTATGATTCATGATGTCAGTGATATTTCTATGATTTCTAGTATATATTGATGTTGACTGTTTGAGCTAATAACTTGATCTCCTCCCAACAAATACAAATCATATATAAATAAGGCATGATCTACGTATATAGTGCTCATCGTGCCAGTATGCATCCCAACTTCCCAAGATCACTAAAGGGCATCCCAACACTGTTCATATATCGGCGTTGGACCACCAAACACCCTACAATCGGCTGCCTTTAATGACCGATGTGAGCGGTATATCTAACCATAAGCGAAGTATAGTAATATAGTACATCCTATAACGATTCCATGAGTTATCTCGTGTAAGATATCATATCCGGTTATTAACCATCATCTCTCTTACTTTGATAATCTTTTTTCCTATAAGTTAAGCATAGTTACTGTTAGGTTTTAGTTGATTTTGTAATTGGCTATTCTGTAGACAAAATGACTTAAATTGATTGTTGATGAAAGTTCAAGGAGTAATGTGCAAATATGTCAACAGTTAGTTAAATAGGTCTAGGGTTTCGAGTTTGGAACAAAGGAGAAAATGATTTTTGCTGGACTTTCGTCAGGTTATGGCTAGAGCTGCAAAAGCAGCTACACTGTCGCTGGACCGTCGCCCCTCCTTCGCTCGATCAACACCCTGTCACTCGACTGTCGCTGGCCTCTCACTTGAGCGACATCTTTATACGAGAAATTTTATTTTTGCATTTTAAATGCTTTTTTCTTGGCCCATGATTTTCTTGACCTATCTATAAATATCAGAACATGTCCATAACGAAATTTTGAAGGTTGATAATTGAGAGAGCTTCATCTTGAGAGATCTATTGATTATTTCTTTCAACCTTCATCTTGCTTCAGTGTTTTGTTCAGAAAAACATCGAATCCAATATCCAAATACCTAAAACCAACTTCCTACATATCTGTCAAAAAGTGCTGAAAATCAAGGAATGCGACTAGAGTTCCAGTCTGTGAAGAACGGATTGTTCTTCGTGATCCACAGGAGATAGACGATTCTACCAAGCTAGGAGCTGCTACAGGATAGCGAAGTTCTAGGAGAGCGTTGGTTATTGCACCTGAAATTGGTGCAGGAGAGTATAGAATTCAAAAGAGCTGTTGAAACTGCAGTCAAGAGACCAGATAGTTCGTGTCGTCGTCTAGTCTGGTAGACTGTAAGTGGTGAATCGTTTATAGTGAATTGACTGGCAAAGTGCCTGGAGTTTTTCCTAGTTGGGTTTCTCCGTGAACAATTCTTGTGTTCTTTACTACTTTATGTTTTACCGTGAACAATTCAACATAGGAAAATTGGATTGTTTGATTAACCATCTAGATACGAATTAAAAGTGACTTGTTGCTGTTTAATTCATATTTGTTTTTTTAATTCTGCATTAAATACATATTCACCCCTAGGTATTGTTAGGGTCAAACTTGCGTTTTTTCAATTGGTATCAAAGCATTATTTCAATTCATGCCCCTTATTTGATTAGTCTAGATGAGTCAGTCGTTGTCCGTGTCTTCGTTTTTCAATGGAATCAATTATGCTTATTGGAAAGTTCAAATGAAAACTTTTCTTAAGACTTTGGATGAACATGTTTGGAATTCTATGCTAACTGGATTGACTTCGCCTTCAACAACTATTGATGGTGTAGTTACACCCACTGCTATTTCCTTGTCAACCAAAACCAATTTGGATGAGTGTAGTTGGAACAGCAAGGATCTTCATGCCCTGTTCATGGCTGTATCTGCTGAGGAGTTTAGGCGTGTATCGATGTTTGAAACTACTAAGGAAGTTTGGGATATTCTAGAAACCACACAGAGGGAACTAAAACTGTAAAAAACTCTAAACTGCAGATGTTGACCTCTAGGTTTGAAGAGATAAGGATGGCTGAGGATGAGACGTTTGATAGTTTTTATGCTAAGCTGAATGACATTGTGAATTCTAGCTTTAACCTTGGTGAGAAGATCTCAGAGTTAAAAGTTGTGAGAAAAATCCTTAGATCACAGCCCGAGAGATTTATGCCAAAAGTGACTGCGATAGAGGAAAGTAAGGATTTGGATGATGTTAAAATTAAGGAACTTGTAGGATCTCTTCAAATGTATGAACCCACTATCTTGCAGCCCAAAAGGTTAAATTCATTGCCATGAACACTGTTAGAGAAGTTGAAAGTGAGTTCATTGACACTGAGACACTTAGGGACGACGTTCAAAAGGTGATGATGAATATGAAGAACCCTCAGAAGCGTAACAGTGAAGTCCCTAATCAACTCTTGAGAGGTAAGAGTGAGAGAAATACTTCTAAGACTCTCGTGAAGAAATCTCAATCTGTTTAATACCATGAGTGCAAGGGTTTTGGTCACTATAGGAATGAATGTCCTAATCTAAATAGGAGCTCGAATAAAGAAAGGCGTAAGACTTTAGTTGTGACCATGAGTGATGAGGAGTCGGATTTTGGTTTTTAGTATAAGACTTCCAGAGGTAAGGATGAACAAAAATTCATGGCCTTAATCTCGATTGCTGTTATCGAATCTGAACGTGAGATTGAGATTGGGGATAAGGAGAATGAGAGTGAGCAGTCTGCTGAAGTGTCTGATGATGAGACGGATATTCATGAGTCATATCGTGAACTGTTTGAGAAGAGTCTCAAAATCAAGAAGGTTAACAAAGTTGTTCTGAAAAAGGTGAACGAGCTTGAACTTGAACGTGAAAAATGTTGAGTGACCTTCAAGACTCGACCAAGAGAGTGAGTGAGTTGAAGCTCGTTAATGAAAACTTGGAGAACAAAATTAAATCATTAATGTTAGATCTTGATAAATCCAATGCTCAACTCCAATCATTCATGAGTGGCTCGCAGAAGCTGGACAATCTGTTTGGGATGAACAAGTCTGCTGGTGATAGACGAGGTCTAGTTATGTTAAGAACAATTCCAATTTTGTCAGTACCTCTAATACTTCTTTTGTTCTAGCTTCTACTTAGCCACCCATTGCTAGATTTCCTGATCCCAGAGCTGAGTGTATCATAAGATATAGGACACCTAGGTCTCGTAAGAACACTACACATCAAGGTCGATTTCATCGTTCATATGTGTCTAAGTCGAGTTTTGTACCCACTTGCCATCGATGTGGCGTCTTGGGTCACATTAGGTTAAGGTGTCCTTTACGTGTGGATAAGGATAGAAATCAGGATATTCCTAGTCATGTCAATTTTCTTTCCACTCAAGTTCTTTAGCTGACTGAGATGATTTCTCAATTGACTAGGGCTACCTATACTACTAGGAAGCATGGGTCAAGAAGGTTGATCTTGACCGTATGGTAGTCATTGGTACTTATGCACCACACTGATCCCATTTATGGGTATCTGCATGCATTGTCCTTTACATTGATACTTTTTGCATTCATCTTACACTTTGCATGCGTGTATTTGGTTTGTTTTGCTTTTTATTGCTTTTTGCTTTTTACTTATTCTGTTTGCTTGACATTCCTTTTGTTTGTATGAGTTTTCATTCGATATAGAAAAATGTTAAAACAAAAAAATGAGAAAAATGCAAAAATATTTTCGTTCTAGCAAACGACACATCGTTTTGATTTTAAACCGGCTATGTGAATCCAAGTAAGCAATTATCTGTTCTACAATATTATTTTCACTGTTTGGTTCAGTTTAATGTGGAGTATTGAGTATATGTGTCGTTATGTAACCATTTACACTGCACACACTATGATCTTGTGAATGAGTCTGAGCTGCATGTGTAAGATTTAGAATGACAGTCATGTGTTAGTAAGGTGACCTCGAACATGAATTGACCTACATTTAGATGATCTTAGCTCGTGATAGTTTCCCTGCATTTTTACATGTATGATGAAAAAGAAAATAAATAAAAATATATGAGTGCTTAATTGATTCATCTTATACTTTATTCGAATCCTATTTGACTCGAGTAATTAAGTCCGAGGGGTTTCTCATAACCTGGTGCCAATGGTCATCTGACTTGAGTTAACCGATCCAAAGCTCGTTACATGAGTCAATTTAGTCGCTTAATGGACATGGTCTGCACATAATATGCTATTTACGAGAAAAGCGATGAAAAATATTTTATGCTCATGTTCAGGGGGAGAAAAGAAAATTTATTATTTAATTGAGCTCATTTTTAGGTCCTAAAATTTATTCGGGTTTGACTTTCATCTGTAGAGATCATACTTATTTAATGAATGATGTTTTGCATGTTCTTTCTCACAAAATTAAGGGTTGTAATCGTTTTCACGAGAAAATAGTGACACATTATACACATGAGTCATTTATATACTTTACTCCATCTTGAACTTAACTACATATGTGGGAAAGTCTGTTTGATAATGCTCGACTTATGATTGTATGCTTGATTTTGATCATTGAAGTGTTGAGTGCTTATTTTGCCTTAATTTCTTATTTTGAAAAAAATGCTAGTTTTCTGAATTTTTGAATTTTTGGTACTATTTCTGTCAATTAAATTTTCGCTAGCTATGGCTCGAGCGACAGCAGCAGAAGCTGTCTCACTCGCTTGTCGCTCGAGTGACAGTGTGTGATTTTGAACAATAATGCTTCAGTTCAGAGTTTTTACCCTGTTTTATCTTTATTTCACTCAAAAGTTTCGTCACCCACCTAAAATTGTTGATTTCCAATCATTTTGATCAACTTATTCCACTTCATTGTATCAACATTTCATCAAATTTCAGAACTTCAAAGGTAAAATTTCGAAAACTTGGATTTTCGTTATTTCTTACATTTTGTGGGATTTTTCATTGATTAATGATTCTTGTTGAAAGTATATTGCAATACACTACATGTGGGGCACATTTTCATTGATAATCATTCATTTCAGATTGTTTTTTTCACGAAATCACGTTGTGCATCAATTTTAGATGATTTGGCATTGCTTGTTCATTGATGACGAGTTTTCATTTAGTTTTGAACTTCATTGTGTTTAGACTTGATAATGTTGGATGTAAAATTGGTGAAATGGTATTTGAGCTTGTGAACCTTGATTTAGGTAATTTTAGAGTTGGGGTAGTGGTTTGGAGGTGATTGTAGTTAAACTTGAGTCGAGGTTTGGATTTATATTTGATTGATATTGGAGGTGGTTTTTATTGTTGGTGTCGGATTGATGATTAGGAGTGTGCATTTGGGTTGGTTTGGTTTGTTTGGTTGGTAGTGACACCGCACGGGGCATCACGTCCCTCCGTCATGGTGTTATGTCACTATGTCCGTCATGTTGTTATGTCACTATGTCATGATGCTACATCCATCCGCCCAAGGCACTACGGCACGCATCATGTCTTCATGTCACCTACGTCTATGCGTCTAGGCATCGTTCAATGTTGTCATGCATTGACTTTAGGGTACGTTGCATGTCATTTTAGTTGCCTCGTTTTGTGTACATTCATGTATGCCATGCATTACATGGTTTCATTTGTCCTATTTCAAGATTTTATTGATGTTTGTGATTCAATTCTTTCAGATGCCGCCCAAGAGAGCACGTATTACTCCATCTACTCCTAGTACCTCGACATCCTTTAGTCGAACTAGGTTCATTTCTGCTGTCGCCCAAGATGTTTTTGGGTAGCAGTTTTCCCAGCGCCCCATTCTTTTTGAGCGCGAGGTCACCATGTTTGACATGTCCCCGACCACGCTGCTATCTTTACTTCCCGAGGCTGGGAACCTTTACTAGTTGATTTGACTCCTCATCCTCTGTTGCTTATTCAAGAGTTTTACATTAACATCTATGATGTTACGGGTACTTCTTTTAGGGTTTTTCTTAGAGGTCGGGTCATTAAGATCACTCCGGACGTCATTACCAGTGTTATTCATATTCCGAGATTTCACCCCCTCTTTCCCTATCTTACTCTTACTTCTTTGCCATCAGACACGTTAGTCCGTTCCACGGTGTTTAACACACCAATGGAGGGTGGTCCAGATGCCATGCGCACTGGATTGTTACCCACTGACCGCTAGATTTTGTTGCGCATTGTGTGCATGAATCTGTATGATAATTTAGAAACATTGGAAGTTAAGTATGATAATGAGGATTTTGCATTGATGTTGTTGTGTTCATTGTCACCTTCATATTTGACTTTTAGAGATATTATCTTCTATAGTCGTGATACTCCCACTGTGTATGGGGTCTATGATGCTTTATTATTAAAAGAAAAGATAAAACATCTTGAGTTGGATCTAAGAGCTAGTTGAGAGCCGATTGTTCGTAAAGGAATCAAGATCGAAATATTGATGGAAATATGAAGAGTAGATCGAAGCCCAGATATACAGAAAAAGTATGTCACTTTTGTAAAAAGAAGCAACACATTAAAGTTGATTGCTACAAACAGAAATAGAATGGTTGTTGCTACTACAAATAATGAAAAGCAACCTGAAGATAAAGGAGAATATGATGTTGTGGAAGATAGACAAAGTAAAAGAGAACTTGTGATTTTTTACAATGATTCCAAACCTTGTGAGGATTGGGTTTTGACTTGACTTGTACATTTCATTTATCCTAATAGGGGTTAGTTTTTATCATAATGGGGAGTTTCAAGATGTGCTGTGAGTATGAGAAATAATGCACCTTATAAAATAGCTAGAGTTGGTACAGTCTGGATTAGAATTTTTAATGGAGCTATCAGGACACTAACTGATATAAAGTACGTTCCAAACCTGAAGAAAAAACCTATATCTTTGAATACCCTTGATTCAAAGTGGTATAAATATGCTAGTAAAGGTGGAGTTTTGAAAGTGAGCAAATGTGCTCTTGTTTTCATGAAAGGACATAAAGTACCGCGCAGTTGTACATTTTGTAGACAGTTATAGAGAATGCGACAGTTACTAATTCTTCCTTAGCAGATGAAGTTAAAAAACTTTAGCATGTGGCTAGGCATATGAGTGAATGGTTTGGCATAATTGAGTATAAGACTTTTTGATTGACAGATGACCAGTAAATTGAAGTTCTGTGA
Organism: Fraxinus excelsior; assembly: GCA_019097785.1. Taxonomy (NCBI): domain Eukaryota; kingdom Viridiplantae; phylum Streptophyta; class Magnoliopsida; order Lamiales; family Oleaceae; genus Fraxinus; species Fraxinus excelsior. The sequence goes on from CM032642.1 coordinate 13,383,173, forward strand.
ACATTGTATCATAAGGAAACAAAAAAGGTCAGATTTATCAAAGGAAGATAACACGAAGTGAACACTTAAGTATATCCATTCAAATCTTTGTGGACCGACGAAGGTACATTCTAAAGAAGGTTTTTATTACTTGTTGACAGTTATTGATGATTTCTCCAAGAAGACTTGGGTATTCCTCTTGAAATGGAAGAGTAATGTGTCTTCAATTTTCAATGAGTGGAAAATAGTAATTGAGAAGGAGACTGGGACTTTGTGAAATTACCCAAGGAGAAGAAGATTGTTCACCGCATGTGGGTATTCAAAAGAAATGAAGGTACATCAGGAGCTGAAGAGGCCATGTATAAATCCAGATTGGTAGCTAAGGGGTTATAATCAGATTCCAGTTGTTGATTTTACATATATGTTCTCACCAATTGTAAATCATAGCTCAATTCAAGCTTTACTTGAGGTTGTGGCTAAGGATGACTTGAAATTTGAGCAGATGGATATCATGACAACATTCTTGCATGGAAAACTTAAGAAGAATATTTACATGCAACAATCAAAGCTTTCATAGTTATTGGAAAAGGAAACTATGTGTGCTTGTTGAAGAAGTCCATGTATGGACTAAAGCAGTCATTGAAGCAGTGTTATAAGATGTTAGATTCACTCATAACTACTCATAATTTCATTAGAAGCAGTTATGATGGTTATGTGTATTTCAGAAAGGACGATGATGGGTCAGTTATATATTTATTGTTGTATGTTGATGACGTGCTTATAGCAGTCAAAGATAAAGCAAAGCTCGAAAAGGTAAAAGTTCAGCTCAGTAAGGAGTTTGAGATGAAAGATTTGAGTGCAACAAGAAAGATTCTTGATATGAAAATCTTGAGGGATATGAAAGCTGGCATATTGTATTTGAGTCAAAAGGAGTACATTGAGAAGATACTTTGCAAGTTAAATATGCGGAATGAAAAGGCTGTCAGTACTCCTTTGGTTGCCTACTTTAAATTATCATCTGACTTGTGTCCATGGTCAGATGAAGACATTGATTGCTCATCTCAAGTTCCTTAATCAAGTGCAGTGAGATCGCTTATGTATGCTATGGTTTGTACAAGCCCATATTTGGCACTCGCAGTTAGCAGATACATGACAAATCTTGAAAAGGAATATTGGAAAGCAATGTAATGGACATTTAGATACTTAAGGAGCTCTACTAATGCTTATTTGCATTTTTGTAGGAACATAGATATAATCATTGGGTATGTGAATTTAGATTATGCAGGAAATCTTTATAAGAGAAAATCATTCAAAGGGTATGTGTTTAACCGTAGAGGCTACGCTATTAATTGGAAAGTTATTTTACAAAATATACTGGCATTGTCTACAACAGAGACAAAGTACATGGCTATTAAAAAGACATGTAAGGAGGCTATGTGGTTGAAGGATTTGCTTGGTAAAATCAGTGAAACCTTGCAGATTTCTACAGTTTATTGTAATAGTCAGAGTGATATCTTTCTAACAAATGATCAGATATTTCATGAGAAGACAAAGCATGTTGCTATGAGGTATCACTTTGTGTGTGAAATAATTGCTCGTGGTGATATTGTAATGAGTAAGGTTGATACCAAGAAGAATTCTGCCAATATGATTACAAAACCACTTCTCATTGATATGTTTGATCATTGCTTGAACATAGTGTTTGTCATTGATTTTAACCCATTGGGACTTATGTGGAAGATGTGGAGCATTTGTTTTGGTAATTTGCAGAAGAGTATGGTTTAATTTAATTACATTGAAATTTGGTTTAAGGTGAAAAATTATTGAAGTATGACCCAAATTCTATTATGTATTGGTGTTTTGGTTGAAGATGTCAAATTATGGAACATAGAGAAAAGGTCGGCACATTTCCGCTCGCCTCCCTCTTCTCCCGCTCGAGCACTCAAATAAGATTTCTGTTTATGGTTCATTTATATGTGAACCACGACTAGTAAACATAATATAACATTTATAAAGCCTCAAAAGAGCTTTAGATCTTGATTGAGAGCATTGAAATCTTTTGTAAACAACACTCGTATTGATTACAGTGAAATACTCCACATCAGCACGTAAACTTTTTCCTGTCTTGAGTTTTCACGTAAAATTTTGATATTCTTGTTTTTGTTTGTTTTATTTCATCTTCTTACCAATCATTTTGTTAATTTCATAACAGTATTGTAGTTGAAGTATTAGTTACCTCCTTTGTCTATCATAGCATTCACTTCGTTTCTACACATTTCATATAAATAATTCCCTTCAAGTCCATGTAACCAAGAATCATCCTATATATAGTCTAATACCATCCAAACATAGTCAATTGAGCTTAAAATACTAAATATGGGGTTCCAAAGTGAAACCAGGGATGGGGATAAATATATTTGAGAACGCGTCATACACACGATAAACTTCAAAGAGTCTCACAATTGATATAGAGATTTTTAGTAGGAATATAATAAATATCAATATTAATTTTGTAGAGTCAACTGTCCAACACTTCCTACGAATCTCAATTTAGATTTATGTACCGCTCAACATATTCAAGCAAAGGGGTTCGACCTGGACGTGGTTCCATTTGATTCTGGTTCCAAGAGAATTGAATCGAACCATGAACCAATATTTTTTTTTTTTTTTAATATTGGAACCAAATAGTTTTTTTAAGAGGCCGAACCGAACCATTTGGTTTTGGTTCGGTTCGATCTGGTTCTAGTACTATTACTTGCATCATATCCATAAGTTGCTACTATATACTTAAATAAAAAATATAAGCATCAAACATTTAGCAAGTTCAAATTATCAATAATCAAGATCATAAAAGTCCAAACTAACAAACAAAATATAAACGAACGAGTCATGCGAGAAGTTAACAATATCGAGTTCCATTTTCATCATATGTCCAATCAATTCATCTACATGAAGCCGTTAGACCTACATGAGAAAAATTAAAAATGAAAAATGAAATTGAAATATAAAGTTAAACTCGAAACTAATAGGCAATGGTGGTGACAAAATGACCAAGCCAAGCAACTTAGCTCTTACCATCAGATAACCATTAACCGTTTAATATTTCATTACTTATGTTGTAACTTTGAGAAACTCTACAAACATAATTCAAAATACACAATTAAAACAAACAAAAATAAATTAAAACAATTTACAATTAATAAGATGTAAGGTAATAATATTTTTTAAAATAAATTTTACTAGATTCAATTTCTTCATAGAACTCCGTCTCCTCAATGCAAATTATGTCTTGACTTGCACAAAAACTATGGAAAAAAAAAAACAAAGATATCCAATATATTATGATATTTTTTTACTATACATTACCCTTGATGGCTTGGAGGAACACTAAATTGGTGGCGACAAAGTTCGAGTTTTCGCATAGAAAAGCTGCGTTGTTGAGGCTTGAGGAATTAGGAATTTAGGAAAGCGTCCAAGGACTTTGAGGGTTTGAATTTGAAATAATGCATTAAAGTAATGTTTAAACACAAATATTAAATACAATTTAAGTTAATGGGCTAAACACGTTTTATGGGTTGTACCAAAATAATGACTACTTGGCTGGCTTCAATTTATATAAAATCAAATTCATACAAAAAATAAAATTGTAAATTAAGTTTGGTTCTCGGTTTGGTTCTTGGTTCTAGAATCAGAACCGAATCAAAACTATAACCAAATGGTTTTTTATTCGAAGAACAAAAACTATTATTATTTTTTATTTTTTTTGGTAGAACCGAATCAAACTGCTTGGTTTAGTTCGGTTTTGGTTTGATTTGGTTTGGTCTAAACATTTTGTCCACCTCTAGTTCGAGCCAAAAAAAAAAAAGGGGTAAAATAACAGGGAGATCAACCCCCTTTAGACAAGGGCGTTCAACCCTAATGACCAAATGGAGTTTGACCTTATATGGCGGGTTTAACCTTGAACAAATTATAAGAGGCCCTGGTAATATTTTCTATATATATATATATATATATAAAGATTTGGGGGAGGATATCTAATTCCTTTGGAAGAATGAATATTATCCATCCCCTACTTATAGAGGAGAGTCAGGGACTACTATGCAAATATTTTTTTTAAAAAAATTTATTTTTTGACCTAGTCAAAATTTCATTCATCTAAACATAGTTCCATCAAACCTATATAATAGTTGGGAACTTGTCCCTAAAAATCAACGAAAGAAAGTCGACCAATTATTCTGCTGGCTGATTTTAGCAGATTTTAAGAAAGAAGAGCACAAGAGAAAACTGAGAGAAAAGAAGAAAATTCTTTATTAATCGTCTAATGTGCGAAAATAACCCACAAGATGGGTTATATAGTTGCAAAAATCATAATTATCGAAATTTTACCAAAAATAGCAAAATTATAATATTCATACCAAAATGAAATACGTAATAAAAGAAATAATATCCCAAAAATCTGGCTTAAATCGAGTTCGGAATCTATGTTAAAAAGGCAATCGAAATATTACCAAAAAAAGGAAAAAAATAACTAAATTTGGGAATTCAGAAGAGAAAATAGCGAAATTTGCCCTCGAAACCAATGCACACCGAACAAAGCTGGGTGATTGTGACGTGTGCGCGAAAAAGAGCTTTCTGAATTGGAGTCATGAGCACAATTCTAATAACCGTAGCCAAAGTTATGGCCAAAATACCAAAACGTGTCCAAAAACGGCCCCAATTAGGAAACATCGTCGATTATTTGCAATTTTTACACTGATCTGTCAACTCATGGTACTTCAGCGCCATCAATGAATTATTTGACAACTCGACTTTGTCTGACTCAGATCTTCCTGCATCAGAATTATAGGAGAGAAAATGCTTACTTGGCAAGGGAAACATGCATTTTATTACCACCAAAAATTAAAATATGCGCACCTCGTCCATTGGCTTAGACCAGAAACTGGAGAAATCAAATTGAACACTGATGGGAGCTACAAAAGACACCATAGGAGAGGTGGCTGAAAACGGTATCAAAACATGCAAAATATCGTGTTAAAGTCTCATCCGGTCGTCCCCACAAAAATTACACGTGAGATCTTCGAAGAAAAATTAAATCTGCCAGCACTGAAAAGGTGCGTGAAGATACAAATATAAACTAAAGAATTTTTTCATTTTGTGACATTTTTAAACTCCAAAAAATTTATTATACGCTTCTCGGATGTCAACGGTTCGAATTTGCTTATCTCCAACTCATGAACTTAACCGATACAAAGCTATATGATAGCACCCAATTTTTCCGATTCAGCAGTTCGATCTATGATTTATCATTCATAGACGTTGATAAGATCCATCCATTTAGCAACACCTTAGGATGAAAGGCTTAGGGTGGATAATAAATACTAGTAATTTCAATAAATTTACGTACAAGCAGATGGTTCAACACTTCAACATTTAATTTTCAAGGCTTTGAAGCAAAAAGAGCATTATAATCAGACACTATATGAGTAAGAAGACATGATATATGAAAAACTTTTACTGTAACAGATATGCAAAAGTGAAAGATGAAAATGAGAAATTTTCATGGAATTAAGAAGTATATTATATTTGACATAGAATATTAGTTGGTTCTTCCTGATGTTTTTCCAATAATTTGTAATTAACAGATTCATCCTGATTTTTTTCTATGTAATTAGCTCATTACTCAATTTAGATGTCATCTTGTAAATATAGAGGAGTCTCTTTTATATTGTTAATATAATATATACAGTTCATCCTCTCTCTCTTTTTTTAACAACTATGTTCCTTTATTCAGCTTTCATTTCCCCGTAGAAAGAAATTTATCAGCAATTATGTCAAAAAAAAAAAAAAAATAGAAAGAGAGAAGGAATAGAGCTTGAGAAGAATTATGACAATAGAGAGGCAAAAGGAAACAGTATTAAGTGTTGGAAATAAACAATTCTGGGAAGAAAGGCTATAGAGAAAATACAGAAATTTCTTGAAAGATATTTGTATTTTGTAGCTTGACTATATCTAATGTCTCAAGCACAAGGCCTTTTATAGGTACAAGAAGTCCCAAATGCATTGTATAAATTCATGAGATTAATTAATGACTTCTCGTACATACTATGAATAGTAAGATACAAAGAATCACGTGGATGCATGAATAAAATCAATACATAATTATGAAATAAACTAATTCATGAATCAAATTTAATTTCCAATATTCATGAATCAAGTTTTAATTTCCAATAATAAGATTGTTCATTCACCTTAAAGGTAATTCTTGGATGCATTCTAATTTTTACCAATATTTTACCCTAATATTTTTTAACCATCAACCCTTTGTGCGCTAGTACCAAATTCTCCATTAGACAACATTAGAGAAGAAAAACATGTAACAAAGTCCATATACGATTCCATCTAGCACTTTAAGGTCAATAACATGCATGGCCTAATTCTTCAAAATACTTTGTTGAATATATGATAGTTACATTACATAGGATAATTTGGATTACAATCTTTTTCACCATACCATCCACTCCTATTTAGTACGTACAGCTAGCCTACAAAACATTCCCCATATGTATTTTTATTAATTTGTATAATATTAATCTCAGGTGTAGAGGTAGACATGGAAACACAGAAATTACAGTGAGAAGTTATGCATTGGAAGAAAAAGAAAAGGAAGTGCTAAATGCAATAAAACAGAAAGGTTTGCAGCATTATATAATAAATCAAAGTTGCATATTCTTGACGAATCTATAAGTTTATTGCTAAAGAAACTGCACTAACATGTGATATTAATTTATTCTGCAGGAAAAAAAGTTATTTCTTTTCGAACAGAAGTCGTCATTGACATGTGAAATTATTTATGCCGCAGAACAGAAGCACACAAACGAGTTACAGAATAGCATGCACACTATTGAATTACTGCTATAGAAATTGTTAATTCACTAGTTGAAGCATAAATCTCAACACTTTTTGAATAAAATGATACCCTTACCTGATGCAATTCATAGATTGAATACCCCAAGTAATATGTTGCAGAAAATTGACATTCGGATCTGGAAATAATTGATGAAATGACGAATAAGTAATTTGCATGAAGTGATACTGACATTCATTAGTATACCAAATTGAATGTTACCAGATGGAACTCATGGACATGAATCTGGATCATAGACAGAACGGCCATCAATTTGGACGTAGGGAATATGAGCAATGATTGGCCAGTAGTCTCCTTCGTTTTTCAAACACCGCTTCTTAAGAAGTGTGCAGCCTCCAATCAAAAGGCCAGAAAGCTTGTCAATCTGGTCTTCCATAGGCAATGCAACTAGCTTTGGGCATTGGTAGATGACTAGATGTCGAAGTGAGGTGAGGTTTTGGAAACCTTTTGATAGAGTTTCCAGATTTGGCAGCTCATGCAACTCCAACTTAGAAAGAGATGGCGGAAGCACATAATGTTCGTCATCATTAGTGAAGTAAACCAGCTCTGGATTCCCACCAAAGAGAAAATTACGGAGAGACGTGAGTTTCTGTAGGTCCAACTCCCCCAGCGGCTTTAGGTTTCCACAATGCCTGACAGAAAGTTGGAATAGAATTGGGGGAATATTCCCTTGGGGAAAGAGCTCTGTTAATGATGGACAGTAACCCACCACCAAGTACAGAAGAGACGAGAGTAATTCCATCCGATCGGGTAAGGACTTGAGATGTTGACAATCATATATATGTAGACTTCTCAAATGTGGTGTAGGCAAGCCTCCATGGGGAAACAACTCCAGACCATCACAAGAATATATGTATAGACGAGTGAGACTTGAGTAATTGTAGCCATATCCTAGTAAATTTGTCATGTCCAAATTCACCCAGCCATTAATAATTAGATCTTTAAGTGTGGTTCTGCAATTCTGTAGCGACGGCATCATTTTCAAGGATGAACAATTATCGATAACCAGCACATCAAGATGAGATATGATATTAGGCAACAACTCCAAAGCTCCACAACTCCATATCAGAAGATTCCTAAGATCTGGGAGGACATCAATCTCTTGAAGGGACAATAGCTGAGGACAGCTTCCAATATACATTTGCCGTAGGTTCACTAAGCTTCGTGCAGTTTCATCACTTGGCCATAGAGTCACAAGGTCATCACAATCAACAACTTCAAGTTTTTCAAGTGTAAAAGGAAAATGCACCAATGCTTTGAAAACTGAAGTTAATCCAAATATTCTAGTCAATCTTAATTGGTTTAAGGATTCCAATTTGTGCATATGATTTAGCACTACCTCCGTTACACTTTGTACTTCTAACTCACAAAGGGATGGCAGTATGATATTTGGAAGCCTGATCAATTTGGGACATCTTCTTATGTATAATTTACATAGCCGAGGAAGTTTGATAACATCGGCTTCATGTGCTAATCCAAGCCATTCCTCCCAATTTGGCATGTCCTCAAAAGTCAGACTATTGAGCAATGGAAAAGGTAATTCTCCATGGCCTGTATTGCCATAAAATTCAGCTCCGATCACTTTTACTTGATCCATGCCTCGAATGCTCAATTCTCTTAGCAAAGGTAGTTGCCCTAATGGGGGAAAAGTTGTGCAGTTTTTACAAAAATCAAAGCTTATCTTTGCTAGCTTAAAGAATTCTGAATCTCCAATCCAATTAGAGAATTTTTCACCCCCGTAATACTCAATTTCAAGTCTTGATAATCTTTTATGGGGCTTTAATGCATTAAGCACATCCAATTCAAGAGTTTTATCACGGGAACCAACAAAGTCTTTGCTCCATGCCAACCTTATTTCGTTAAGGCTTGTCTTGTCCGTTAGCCTCACATCCATTGCTTCTTGAACGTTCACAACATTTTGCAATTCCTCAATTAGAATTTCACCCTGCAGAAATGGTAGGTTGCCCAAGTCCTTTAACTTCATTCCTCTACTTTTACTTACAATCATCTTAGATAATGTTCGTAAACTAGATAGCTGAGAAATTCCCTGAGGCATCTCATGTAAATTAGAAGTACCAGCAATGTCTAGATGGCAAAGATTAATAAGATTTTCCATCCTTGTGGGTAATTTGAAAAGTCTGAAACAACCTCTTAGAATCAACACTCGTAAGTTGATAAGGTTGCACACAGATTCGGGCAACCACTTCAGTGAAGTTTCAGCTAGGCCTAGGTATCTTAAATGTCTTAAATCCCCAACAGAAATTGGCAACTCATATATTGAATAACCATTTAAGGATAGCACTCTTAAGCTGCACAAATTTGGTAATAGGTGAAGCAAAATTCTTTGGGATATAAAAAACTCTTGAAAATGCACCTTCTTCACAATGGGTAGTGGCAAAATTGTTCTTAATCTTTGACCATGCTCGAGAAAATTAAACCTATGGTAACTTTCATGGCTACCACGGATGAATGACAAGTGACGTACCTTTTCAGAAATCTCAGTGGGAGAATTTTCCTTTAGGACATCATCCATCCTCAAACATTTATCACCAGCAACAGACAAAGCTAGATCATTAACAAGATCATGCATCACAAAGAGTGAAGCATTAGCACTCGATTGTTGGAAGAAGGATCTAGCCAACAGTTCATCAAAATATTGACTGCCTAATTCTTTCTTTGATTCCTGCACAAAACCTTCCGCCATCCAAAGGTATGCTAACTCAAACTTATCGAACTCATAGTCCTTGGGAAATAGTGCACAGTAAGCAAAGCATCTTTTCAATTGAGGAGGAAGGTATTGGTAACTCAGTTTCAGAGCAGGAAGAATTTCACTCTTTTCATCAGCAATCCAGATCTTACTTTCCAACACCTCTTCCCATTCCTTTGGACCTTTCATGCGTAGGAGCCCCCCAAGGGCCTTTACTGCCAGTGGCAAGTTCTTACATCTTCTCACCACAGACTTACAATTATCTCTTAAATCTGGATCGACATCAATAGTTTTGCTTCCGAATGCTTGTTGAACTAATAGTGCCACAGCGTCGTCTTCAGATAACTCAGTCACATGATATGCTGGAATATAAGACATGATTTTGGCTATCCCCTCTTGTCGAGTTGTAATGATGATTTTGCTCCCAGGTTTTCCAGAAAGAAAAGGACGGCGTAGGATATCCCAATCTCCAAAATTTTCATTCCAAACATCATCTAAAACTACTAGGAATTTCTTGTTTGAAAGACTTTCCTTTAGTCTGACCTGAAGCATGTTAAAATTTTCATAGTCACTCTTTCCAGAAGAAACTGACTCAAGAATGCATTTTGTTACCTTAAAAGCATTATACTCATCTGTAACGCAAGCCCATGCCTTGAGATCAAACTCATGCTTTAATCTTTCATCATTGTACACTAGCTGCACAAGAGTTGTTTTGCCAACACCTCCCATGCCCACAATTGGAATAACAGATACTGGACTATCATTTGATTCAACACCCAATAAGATTTCAAGTATTTTCTCTTTGTCCTCCGCTCTTCCGTGGACTTCAGATTCTACAACAAGCGAAGTCGTTTGCAATCTTCCTCCAGTTCCATAGTGCCTCCCCCTCATGTTCTCCACCAAACTTAGAATCCTAATCTGATTTAATAGACCTTCCAATTGGCTACTAATCTCTTTTAGCTTGGAGGAAATCTTGCGATTGGACATGAAATCAGCGAAAGAAAGATTAGTAAAACAAGTGGGGATAAGCTTCTGTACCGTACTGGTGCTGCCCTTATTTTCCTTCAATTTGCGCAGCGAAGCTTCAGTGTTCAACTCATCCACTAAGTCATCAAGATCATAAGCCAAATCTTCCAGATCATTCAGCCACTGTTTCACAGCTCTGTTTTCTGTTTGCTTGTATTCTGCATCAGTAAGCACAGCCTCGATCATCAACAATTTTTTATGCCATTCTTTCAGCTGGGCATCGATTCCTACACGACGCAGAAATTTCAGCAGCTCATGAGAGACCAGTTTCTCAAGCAAAACCGTGAGAAATGCACCTAGAAAAACTTCGACTATAGGCATAGTTAACTTTTTTCTACTACAGGAAGCAAGAGATGAGAGAAATGAATGCAATAGAGATTGACTTTATGTAGACTTTAATTTATGTAAACTTTAATGGGGAATTTGGCCATTTAGGCTATTTGGACAATGTATTTAGATTTGGTGAAACGGGCTTTGACCAATAATAAAAATAAAAAAATAAAACAAAATATTTTAGTTGACAAAATGATAAAATTTTCCTTCAATTATCAACTCAAAAATCCTCAATTTCCCACCTTTCTTCCCGTCATTTCTTCTCTCAAACTGTACATGAAGACTCTCTCTCTCTAAAATTTTACTACATTATATGAAGACTCACTCCTTCTAAAAATTCAGTCTTGAAGGTGGAAATTGCTCAACAATAACAAGGTTTGAATTTCGATTCAGTAGAGAAAAAATCTCCGAGAAACATTTGAGTGGATTCCGATAAAATTGGCTTGAATGGCGTCGTCGAAGGTGATGGCATCAACATCACCACCCAATCCGGATCGGCCACGTTAAACTTCTCATTCTCCTTCTTCTTCTTCTTCTTCTTTACTTTTTGTTACTGATCAGACTCGAAATTTTGGGTCTATGAGTATGGAGGAAGTATTGAAGAATATTTATTATGATTCAATTGCTTAAAAAGGTCTGCAGTCGCGATGTAAAACGACACTACAATCGTTATCTGCAACGTAAAACGACACTACAGTCGTTATCTGCTGTAATTTGATTTTTTCAACGAAATGACCGTTAATAATGGGACTTACTAACATGTATAACACAAAAAGATTGATTAGCCACAAAGAACGATTGAAATGACATAACTTTTATATTATCGAGTTAATGAAAGCACAAGTCATCTTATTCATACGTGTCGATTAAGTTAATGAAAATACATCTCAATATTATACGTGTCATGTGCATATTACAATATAAATAAGTTTCACTTATTATTTTTATCGGATGAATGGGCTGTAATTGCTTATACTTGTATACAGATATGTAACACAACAAGTGTCGTTCCGAAATTTTCACCTACATCCGATTTTTTCAACAAACAATATTTTTAGTGGACTCCCTAAAGTATGTAACATAGAAAGTTATGAAAAAATCTAAGACGACTGTACAAATGACATTACAATGATACACAAGCGTCATTTGCGGTGAAAAAGAAGCAAAAAATATTGGAGAAATCAACAAAAAGTATTGACAAAAATACGAGGGTGGAGGGGGGCGAGCCCTCTGCCCCTGAAATTTTTTTTTTAACTAAGAGAATTGAAAACGACGATTTTGAGTACCAAAATAGGCAAAATAGATTGACTGACCAAAAAGACAATTAGTTTGTCGACATTTTTAAGTTAGGGTCCAATGCTTAATGTCATTCCGCTGGAAAAGTAACAAAATATTGGAGAAATCAACAGAACGACAAAGGTGTCATTATTGCTTTAAGAACATCTACCAGAACGATCGTTCTGCATCAAAAATCGATTTTGAAGAGTCGTGACCCGTCCGAGCCACGATAATGATGAGTTGAACTCATTTAAGTTACAGGCTGAACACGACACTTACAACATTCGAAATTTATGCTCATTACTTAATCAAGAGAAAAAAAAGAAAACGACACAACTGTCGTTACTGTTTTGAAAACGGCATAAGTGTCGTTACTGTTTTGAAAACGGCACAAGTGTCGTTCTAGCTCTAAAATCGATTTTGAAGAGCTACGACCCGTCCGAACCTCGATAATCAACTAAATGAACACATTTAAGTTGCAGGCTCAACACGCCGCTTACAAAATTCTTGAAATATGCCTATTACTTGTACTTTCAAACGAATCTAGACTAAGACTTGTGTTTCACAATTTCATGCCTTACATTCTATATCAATTCCACTGTTAGTGGTTACATAATCAACATTTTTGTCCTTCTTAGGTTAGGGGGGTCCAATCATTGATATCCTTGCATTGAAAAATAACAAAATATTGAAAAAATCTACAGAACGACACAAGTGCGTGTCATTATGCCACTAAAATTAATTTTGAAGACGCGACCCGTCTTTCTTAGGTTGGGGGTCCAATCCTTGAGGTCGTTCCTCCAGAAAAGTAATAAAATACCAGAGAAATCAATAGAAAGGCACTAGTGCCGTTTCACGACACAAGTGTCGTTCTGCCTCTAAACACGATTTCTTAGGCCCAGGACCCATCCGAGTCACGATAATCGATACACTGGACTCATTTCAGCTGCAGGATGGTCACGCAGCTTACAAGTTCGGGAGATTTGCTCATTATTTGTACTTTGAATTGAATTTGAACAAAGATTTGTGACTCTACGATTTGCTACCATCAATTCCACGTCAATACCCAAGTTAGTTGTCACGGATTAAAAATTTTGGCCTTCCTCAGGGTTGGGGGTCCAATCCTTGAGGTCGTTTCTCCAGAAAAGAAAGAAAATACAGAGAAATCAACAGAATGGCACTAATGCCGTTTCACGACACATGTGTCGTTATGCCAATATATACAATTTTGAAGAGTCGCGACCTGTCCGAGCCACGATAATCAATAAACGGAACTCATTTAAGTTGCAGGCTGAACATGCCTCTTACAAAATACTTGAGATATGTCCATTTTTTGTACTTTCAACCGAATCTAGACTAAAACTTGTGCTTTCACCATTTCATACCTTATATTTTATATCAATTACACCGCTAGTCGTCACACAATCAATATTTTCATCATTCTTAGGTTGGGGGTCCAATCTTCGATGTCCTTGCCTTGAAAAGTAACAAAATATTGGAAAAATCAACAAAACGACATCGTTCTGCCACTAAAATCTATTTTGAAGATTGGCGACCCGTCCGAAACTACGATAATCGATGAACTCATTTAAGTTGCAAGCTCAACACGCCGTTTACCAAATTCTTGAGATATACCCATTACTTGTACTTCCAAACGAATCTAAACTAAGACTGTTTTCACCATTTCATACCTTATATTCTCTATTAATTCCACCGTTAGTTGTCACACAATCAACATTTTCGGCCTTCTTAGGTTATGGGGTCTAATTCTTGAGGTCCTTCCGTTGAAAAGTAAAAAAAAAACTTGAAAAATCAATAGAACAACACAAATATCGTTATGCCTCTAAACACGATTTTGAAGAGTCGCGACCCGTTCGAGCCACGATAATCGATAATCTGAACTCATTTAAGGTGCGGACTGGACACATCGCTTACAACATTCAGGAGTTATGCTCATTACTTATACTTTCAAACAAATCTAGACCAAGATTTGTGATTTTACCGTTTGATACCTCATATTTTATATCAATTCCACCGTTAGTTGTCACACAATCAACATTTTCGACCTTTTTAGGTTAGGGGGTCCAATCCTTGAGGTCGTTCGATTGAAAAGCAACAAAAAAATTTGAAAAATCAACAGAACGACACAAGTGTCGTTCTGCCTCTAAACACGATTTTGAAGAGTCGTGACCCGTCCGAGCCATGATAATCGATAATTTGAACTCAATTAAGGTGCGGACTGGACAAACCGCTTACATCATTCGGGAGTTATGCTCATTACTTTATAAACGGATACATGAAAACGACATAACTGTCGTTACTATTCTGAAAACGGCACAAGTGTCGTTCTACCTCTAAACATGAGTACGATGAGCCATGACCTATCCCAGCCATGATAATCGATAAGATGAACTCATTTAAGTCGTAGGTTGGACACACCGATTACAATGTTCTCGAGATTTGCGCATTACTTAATACAGGAAAAAAGAAAACGACTCAATTGTCGTTAGTGTTTTGAAAACGCCACAAGTGTCGTTACAACACCAGCTATGTTTTGTTGTAACAAAAAACAGTATAACTACTGTTATGGATTCTTCGAGCGTAAGACAATGACAAATCCCTCATTCCAATCATTATAAATAGTTTGCTTTTCAAAATGACAAAAGTAGCACATCGCAACATAACACCACCATCATTTTTCAATATTACAAAAGAAGTATATCGTAACACTACAAAAGTCGCATGTGTGCCGTCTTGCCTTCATCGTTCATGTCTCTCACTGAGCGGTACACGGTCTGTACAACTCTATATACGAAATGTTAGTTGGAACATAAAGAATATCCATATTTTCTTTAGTATTCCCTACATAAATCCATGTCTATTTGTCTTCTTCAATCTTTTTAAACTCAACAAAATAGCATACTTGTACCCATATCATTTCTACAGAATCCATAGCTACAAATACAATAAAAAGGTTAAATAGTTTACTCAAATATATATCAAAGTAATATGAAAATAGCTTTCAGATTTAAATTATCAAAATAGCGACATTGTATTATCAAGAACAAACAGATCATAACAAATATTGTTTGTATTTTCATTTTATATGGATGATAACGAATGTAATGTCGTTCTACACTACGTAAAACGGCTGGACTATCATTCTGTACTACAATTCGTCCAATAGTTGCGGACAGTACAGAAATACAACCAACTGTGAAGAAAAATCAACTAAAATATCTTTTCATACTATATTCAACAATAAAAGGACCAATATACATGAGATTTACAAAAATACATTTCTTTTTTCTTCAAATATTTAGAGATTTCAATGTAGATAATATATAAACGAAAATTCTTGTTCAAATACTCAAAATGTAGGAAAACATAGGTGATTAATATAATAAATAACGAGATTTTGTGGGGGAAGCAAGCACAGGAGACGGAGAGCTCGTTAATTGTCTTGGAGATGAATTGGGGAAATTAATTGGATTGAAAGGATATTTGTATCTTTTCATGATAAGGTTATTTTAAACATTTTATACCCTTTATTTATTGATTTTTTTACTTGAGGCCATTTGACAAACAAACATTGGGAGGAGCATTTTTATCCAATAACAATGTTTGACCGGGTGTTTTAACAAAGAGTCCCTATTTTAATTTGGGAAAGTTACGGCATTCGTCCCCAATCTATAGAGATAGTTATAGTGTTGTTGTTGTTGTTATTTCTTTTTTTTTTTTTTTTTTTTTTTTAGCAGCGAACTCCCCAACCAATAGGTTTAGGTGCCCAGTTAGTCCTTGCCGTTAACATTTAATTGTATAATGTCTATGAATTGTTTATTGTTGAAGAAAAATATATACTCCACGAATATTGTTCTCTATTCGAGATATATAAATAGTGCAAAGAGAGAACCAAGTGTAAAAGGCTCACATAAAGTAGGTGAACTACTCCCCCATCCATACTGGCCAGAAATCGTTATTGAAACGCACATGGACAAGTGAGTAAAATGTGACATTATAACATAATCAATTACAAGATAACCAATGCAAGGCCGCTACCTATCATTCTTCTAAAATGATCAAATTGTCCAAAAATTTTGACGGAAATCTATAAATACTCCTGCCTTATAAGAGAAAAGCATGTAAATTCAAATATCTTCCTCTTAAATAACCATTTCTCCTCTTGCTTTGATATAAACATCAAAATTAGTGAATTTAGAAGGTGAAAACCATGGTTAGGTGAGAAATTTGTTGATCCATTTATATCGTCAGTAAATTGACGCTGTGTGCAAACAACTCAAAGTAAACCATGAGAATTCTCTATTATAGTTGAGAAATTTTTGAGATCTAAGAAAATAAGCTAAGCAAAGGAAAATCAGGCATTAGCTGGAGCGCTGAAGATAAGAACTGAAAGATCAACGTTGTTCCAACCAATGCATATGTAAGATCATAGTGGAAGGAGAATATCATAGGGGAACTACAAGAAAATCAATACATCGATCAACTTTATAACTTCCGAAAGAAGAAGTTGGTAGTAGAGGCCATCCAAAATATGGATGAGGATCTCAAAGCATTGACATTGGAAAGTGTTGTTTTGTGTATAAAGACACAAAGACTGAAATGTAAATGTACTGAAAAAGGTACAACATCGGGAATTTGCAATCTCTATCCTCTTCAATCAAATCCATAGAGCCTAAAATTGAAATTTCAGGAATCGAAGAAGAGGTAATCGTGATTTGGACAGTAATAGTGGAAGAATGTTTTCACCACATGCTCCTAGAGAATGAAAGCACAAACAATTGAATACAAAAATATAACCCTTGGATCCTTGTGTCGGAGCTTCACCATCTCACCAAATGAGGCCCGGTTATTCACAAACATGTCGCTCTATTAGTAGATATTAGAGAAGAGCTCCAAGCATATTTTTGTAAAAATACAGTCCCAAAACATTCACAGAACAAGATGAACACAGAAGATTTTTCGCCCTAAGGCCCGGATGTTCACCCTAATTTGGGCTAATCACCCGTTGAGCATTCACCGGAGTGATTATCGCTCTAATCCACTAGAATCCAAACGAAAATAATCAAGTACAGATCAGAGACCCAAAAGAATCACTCGACACAAAACCCTCAGCCCAAACCTCTCTATTACTCTCTTTTACAGATTACACACAGTAACCCATATCTATGCTCACCAAGAACACAAGAATCATACCAGAACAGTAATCTATACAAAGATATCACCAAGATTATCTAACCTAAAGATTACAGACGAAAACCAACGATTTTCTTCAAGAGAGAATATATCGAAGAGAGCAAACCCTAGACCAAAAGTCGATCACTCTGAAAAGACAATGGAAGAGTCTCGAATATGTATAGTCACCATGCATCCAGCGGTCTAGCCACGGCCACGTGTCCTAATCAGCCAGCTTACTTATCAGAACCAAAGTCGCATAACAGAAACACGAGATTGCACATTGGGGGCCAAAAGGACCGGGTCACACTCAATACAAGTAATGGGCTGTAAGTGTTGGGCTTCATCATTGGGCTTCACTGTAGATGTTAAGCATATATACTAACAATCTCCACCTTGCTTGACATCTTCGGGTTTCATGTGGATTAGAGGTTAACTCCTCATCCGGTTTCATCTGTTCGTGTACCTGCAAAAGGATTAGTCAGTAATGATATTTAAGAGATTCAAACAATCCCTAAATTTATATAAAGGAAGTATTTTGGTTCCCATATCTGCAGGATTACACTTAGTAGAAATCTTCTCAATTTTAATGATTTTCTTTTCAATAATATCTCTTATGAAATGGAATTTAACATCAATATGTTTTGTCCTATCATGAAAAACTGGATTTCTACTGAGATGTATTGCAGATTGACTATCAGAGTAAACAGTAGCATCATTACCAGAGAAGCCAATTTCATCCAATAAATTCTTCAACCAAATACCTTCCTTTACAGCATCTGAGGCTGCAATGTACTCAGCCTCAGTGGTGGAAAGTGCTACAATTTTTTGCAGCTGAGATTTCCAGCTAACACAGGCATTATTCACAGTAAAAACATAGGCAGAAGTAGATTTTCTATTGTCACAGTTACCAGCAAAATCAGAATCAACAAAGCCTTTAAGTTGAATTTCAGTTTCACCTTTACAGAACATTAAACCCAAATCAGAAGTTCCTTTTAAGTATTTCAGTAACCACTTTAAAGCTTCCCAATGATATTCTCCAGGATTGCTCATATATCTACTTAAAGTACTTATGGCAAAAGCAAGATCAGGTCTTGTGCAAACCATAACATACATAACAGAACCAATAGCATTAGCATAAGGGATTTTATCCATTCTACTTCTTTCAAAATCAGATTTAGGACATTGTTCCACAGAAAACTTGAAGTGACTTGCAAGTGGTAAAGTAACAACTTTGGCCTCATTCATAGAAAATCTAGTTAACATTTTTAAAATGTAAGTCTGTTGAGTTAGGAACAGAGTTTGATTAGATCTATTTCTTCTAATCTCCATACCTAGAATTCTTTTGGCACAACCTAGGTCTTTCATTTCAAATTCTTGCTTAAGCCTTTGCTTGATGTTCTTAATTTCATCAACATCATAACCAGCCAGTAGCATGTCATCCACATAGAGCAAAAGATAATAAGAATTTGGACCTCATTTTCCTTTATAGTAAAAACATGGGCCATATTCACTTCTATTGAAATCAAGACTTTTGATGAAAGTATCAAATCTGATATACCATTGTCGTGGTGCTTGTTTTAAACCATAGAGAGATTTTTTCAAGTAGCACACCCAGTTTTCTTTTCCTTTTTGTTCAAATCCTTTTGGTTGACACATAAAAAAATTTTCATCCAAATTACCATGCAAGAAAGCAGTTTTCACATCTAATTGTTCCAATTCAAAATCATATTGAGATACAATAGACAGCAAAATTCTGATAGAAGTATACTTGACCACAGGAGAAAAAATTTCATTATAGTCAATTCCCTCCCTTTGGTTAAACCCCTTAGCAACCAGCCTGGCCTTGAATCTAACACTACCATCCTTAGGGTCTCCTTCTTTAACCTTATAGATCCATTTACAGTCAATGACTTTAGCCCCTTTTGGTTTATTGACTAAAACCCAAGTATTATTCTTTTCCAAAGACAACATCTCATCCTTCATGGCTTCAAACCACATGTTAGCATTTTTTCCTTCAACAGCCTCTTCATAAGAGGTAGGATCACCTTCCAAAGGTCCTATAACACTAAGGGCAGTGATGAAGTCAGGTTCATTGTACCTAGCAGGTGGTCTTATTTCCCTTCTGGTTCTATCTCTGGCCAGAAGGTAATCTTCTAAAGGGTTAATGTGAGGGTCAGGTTCAGTTTCAGAATCAAGATCAGGGGTATCCTGCTCTGGTGCATGCTCCACCTGAAACTGATTTTCATTTTCAGTGTTAAGTTCAGCTGGAGTAAGTTCTGTTTGAATAGTGCTTATATTTTGATCAGTTTCAGTTGGAGTAGACCCTTTTTCTTTGAGACGGGGCATGTCTAACTTATTAAAGACAACATTTCTACTTATAGTGACTCTGTAGCCTCCCTGACCCTTCAGCCAAGCTCTATATCCTTTAACACATTCACCATACCCTAAGAAAACTCCTTTAATGGACCTAGGCTCCAGTTTTCCTTCATTTTGGTGTACATAGGCAGAACAGCCAAAGGTTTTAAGTTTAGAATAATCAGCAGGCTGTCCATTCCAAACTTGGTCAGGTGTTTCATAGTTCAGGGATTTGGTGGGGCATTTATTTATGAGATATGAGGCAGTTTTGACAGCTTCCCCCCAGAATAATTTTGGAAGTCCTGAACTAGTCAACATACACCTAACTCTCTCTAACAGAGTCCTGTTCATCCTCTCAGCTAGACCATTCTGTTGTGGGGGTATAAACAACAGTTCTATGCCTGAGAATCCCATTGTCTTCGCAGAAATTATCAAATTCCTCATTGCAGAATTCAAGGTCATTATCAGTTCTAAGGGTTTTAACCTTCTTATTTACTTGATTTTCAGCAAAAGTTTTCCAATTGACAAAATTTTGAAAAGTATCAGATTTATTTTTCAAAAGTAAGACCCAACTCTTCCTAGACAAATCATCAATAATCAGAAGATAGTATTTAAAACCAGAATAGGTATTCACAGAGGCTGGTCCCCAAAGATCAGCATGAAGATAATCAAGTATGCATGTAGATTTGTGTGTGCCTGCAGAAAATGGCAGTTTCTTTTGCTTACCATATATGCAATGTTCACAAAATGATACCTTTTCAATTTTTTCATTTCCCAAGTGTCCTTGTTTCTTAAGAATATGCAGATTCTTATCACTTATGTGTCCTAGTCTTTTGTGCCATATTTCTGATTTATCAAACAGTGTGACTGCTGCAGCAATGGACTGAATCTTTTGATGTAAAGCTTTCAGAATATAAATTCCATTTGATTTAAAAACTTGAGCAATTTTATCAAAATTCTTTTGAAGAATCAATGTACCTTCGTTTATAATTGTGTTAAAACCTTCATCATCAAGAGTGCCTAAAGAGATTAAGTTTCTCTTCAGACTGGGAATGTACCTGATCTTATTTAAGGTCAATACATATCCATTTTCAAGTTTCAAAACAATTTTTCCAATTCCTTTAATTTTGCAAGAAAAGTCATTTCCCATTATTACTTGTCCTCCATTTACTTCCATGAATTCAGTGAAGTATTTCTTACATGGTGTCATGTGAAAAGTACAACCTGAATCTAAGATTCATTCATCTTTTCCAGATGAATGGCAAGTCACATAGACTTGACCATTAGAGGCTGCAGCTTCTTCATAAGCTAGGGCAGCTCCACCTTCAATTTTATTTGAGTTTTTCAGTTCATCCATTCTCTTGATACAATCTTTTATAAAATGACCCATTTTACCACAGAAATAACATCTATTTCCTTTAGCCTTACTATCAAACTTATTGAACTTAGTTTTGCCTTTTGAAAAGTTTCCTGAGTACTCTTTAGGTTTTCCAAAGGTTTTGTTTTGAAAGGAATTATTGTTCTTCTTATAGGAATAGTTTCCTCTGATGTGATAACCAACTCCAGTAGTGGAGGTTTTTGTTTCACTTTTAAATTCAAATTCTTTATTCCTTAAGGAAGCAACAATGTCATCAACAGTGACAGAAGTCCTACCATATTCTAGAGCATTTTTAATGTCCTTATACTTATCAGGTAAAGAAGAAAGTAAGGCTACAGAATTTTGGTCACTTGATAGAGTCTCACCACTATTGGTGAGATCTTGTGAAAGTTTGTTAAATCTGTCAAGATTTGTTTCAAGATCAGAATTGGATTCAAATTTGAAACTGAAAAACTGTTTCCACAAGTAGCATTTGTTGGGAAGTGATTTGGTTTTGTATAAAGATTCAAGTTTAGTCCAAATTTCAGTTGCAGTAGTGGTGGGAATAGATCCTAAAATTGCCTATTACGACCTAAAAATTGATCCCAAGATCAAGCCCCAAGGTGCAAAGGTGCCGGCTAATGAGTGTTGAAAAATACGAGACATTGGCGAGGTAGATAAGCTGTTAGAAAATGGTTTTATCCACAAAGTTCAATATCCATTAGGGTATATAATCAGGTCTTGGTGCAAAGAGCAACTAAAATGCCAACATTTCACCAACTTGAATAAAGCTTATCCTAAAGACAATTTTTCGCTCCCCAAAATTGATCAGCTAGTGGATGCAACCGCGGGACATGAACTGTTAAATTTCATGGGTGCATATTCATGATATAATCAAATCATTATATATGATGAGGACTATACCACATTCATAACAGATGGAGGATTAAACTGTTATAAAATAATGTCATTTGAACTAAAAAAACACAAAGGTCACATACCAAAGGCCGATGAACAAAATGTTCACGAATCAATCAGGAAAAATGATGGAAGTATACATTGACAATCTGCTAGTGAAAAACCTCAGGATGAGGACCACTTTAAGCACTTAGAAGAGGCTTTCAACATATTACAAACATATATGATGAAGCTCAATTCGCTAAAATGCGCCTTCAAAGTTAAATCCGAAAATTTCTTCGAATAATAGTCAATCAATAAGCTATCAAGGTGAACTCTAACAAAATTCAGGCCCTCAGGAAAATATGATCCCCTCTAATCAAAAAGGTTCAAAGTCTAACAAAAAGGGTCGCCGCTCTAAGTAAGTTTGTGTCACAAGCAACAGACATATGTCCCATTTCCTCCAAGTATTAAAACGAAGAAAGAAATTCGAATGGAGTAACAAATGTAAACAGGCATTCCAAGCTCTAAAAGATTATCTAGAGAAAGCACTCCTACTAGGTAAACTCAAAAATGAAGAAAAGTTAATGCTATATTTAGCAAATTTCTGAGGTGGCACTCAACTTCGTCTGGTAAAAGAAGAAATGTAATAACAATTATCAGTCTATTATGTAATTAAAACCGTACAAAGCGGCTAGGTATTCGAGTATGGAAAAGTTGGCTCTTAGCTTAGTTACAACATCGCGAAAGTTGCGACCCTACTTCTAGAGCCACAATATTGAAGTACTAACTAATTTCATGCTCAAGCAAGTATTGCAAAAGTCTGATTTGTCAAGAAGATTATTGAAATGGACAGTAGAGTTAGGACAATTTGAAATAAACTATAAAGGACGATCTGCAATCAAAACACAAGCGTTGGCTAATTTTAACATAAAATTGTTATATGTTCATGTTTCGGAGCCAGAACAAAGAACGTTGAAACTGTTTATGGATGGGTCGTCGGGAGTTACTGGTTTTGGAACAGGCATAATCTTGACAAGCCCGAAAGGGCACAAATTAAATTGCGCGTTAAGGTTTACATTTAAAGCAACCATTAATGTAGCTTAATACTAAGCTTTATTGGCGAGCCTACGGTTGATAAAAGAAATGCAAGCTCAAAATATAGAAGTAAAAAATAACTCACAGTTGGTAGTAAATCAAGTGAATGGGAAGTTCACATCTAAGGATAAAATTATGGCTGGTTATCTCGCAGAAGCCATAAGATCATCTCATTATTTCAACAAAATTGAACTCACTTAAATCCCTAGAGAGGAGAACGAGAATGTAGATGCTCTGTCAAAATCGGTAAGTTCAAAGGACGTGGAATTGTTTAAAATAATGCCGGTAGAATTGTTATCAAAACCATCAATTGGCCAAAAAGGGGAATTCATGGATGCAAGAAATCATTTTTTATATGAGAGTCAAGATGGTCTTCAAAGATAGAAAGGCAACACAAAACTGCGAGTAAGGGTTGCAAGATAAATAGCTAGTAATCAGCACTGCCTTTCGTCAAATGGGCATTGACTTCACTAAACCACTGCCAATATGAGATCCATAATTGTGGCAATAGTTTATTTTACCAAGTAGGTAGAAGTTAAACCCTTCATATATATAATGCCAACGCATGTAAATTCATATGGAATAACATTATATGTCGATTCGACGTACCAGACTATATGATCTCAGACAATGGCACACAGTTTCAATGGAAAAAGCTAAAAGCAATGTGTGACGAGTTGGGAATCTGAACAAATTCCTATTGAGCGAACTCAATGAAAGTTGCTCATTTTATCATACAAACTTAGCCAAGTTGATCTTTCGAATTTCTGTTGTACGAAGCTAACAAAGTTCGATGATTACTTAATAGTACGAGCTCAATAAAACTAAATAATAATTGCAAAACAAAAAAATGATAAAATGAAAATTTTCCTTGATATAAAGAAAGGTTACAAGACAAGTAAACTCTGCGAACTAAATCTATTACGTAGCCAAAAGGCATACTTTACAAATTAAACTACTCTATGTCCATTGTTCGTATCTATAAGAATTTCTTGAGTCAAAAGATGAGGGTAATCACTTTTCCCAAAGTAGTCTCTAGAAGTTGATTGGGCAAAGTCATCAAAAAAGTTCGCAGCTCTATAACATTATAGGATTAAGTCCTAGATTCAATATAATAATAAAATCAAATTTCGAGGACTATATTTTGAACCAACATTCCGCGAACTTTGTTCTCTACTTGCGAGGCATAAACGATGCAAAGGGTTTACCAAGTGTAAAAGGCTAGCACAAAGTAGGCGAACTACACCCTTAGCCAAATTGGCTAGAAATCGTTATTGAAGCGCCCATAGGCAAGTGGGTAAAATGTGACACTATAACATAATTAGTTACAAGGTAACCAATGCAACTTCACCACCTATCATTATTTTGAAATGACCAAATTGTCCAGAGGTTTTGATTGAAATCTATAAATATCCAACCTCATAAGAGAAAAGCATGAAAATTTAAATATTTTCCACCCACGGAGACATTTATTCTCTTGCTCCAGTTCAAGAATCAAAACTAGCGAGTTTAGAAGGTGAAACCTGGTTAGGTGAAAGGAATTTAAATATTTCTCAAATCGGTAATTCCAGACGTTAAAATGAAATGATTATGCGTGTTTTGTTGTGTTGTCATCTACTCTTATATAGATGCACATACATTTGAGTCCATGTTTGGTTTAGATAAAAATCAATTTTTTTAGTAGATTTTGATAAGAATTGATGAAATGTGTGGTTGAATTGTAGATCCTATAAAATGTGTGATTAAAATTAATTGTTGACTTTGAATTAGGTTTTAATTCAACTTTTTAGTTGAATCAAACATGTGCTAGAGGTAGATTGTTGTATTAAGGGCATGATAGAGCCTCATTTTATAAAATTCATTTTTTTCTCAAATTCATGTTTAACTACACATTTTCCTAATAAGATAACTTTACACATAAATCCAAAAAAAAAAAAATCAACTACTTAACCATATATCTTTCAAAAAATTATTATTAAAAAATATATCTTCCTAAAAAATTGGACTTAAGAAAAGAAAAAAAAAAAGATTTGAGAGATCCACCAAAAATCCCCAACTGCTTCACAATAAATCATAAAAGAATGGAGTCCTCATGTCATTAATGGAAGATGCCATTGCCAGCGGTGATGTGGTGGAGGGAGGTGAGTCAAGTGAGGTCAATTTTCCAAGCAAGTCCCCATTTCACATCCATTAAAATAAGGGTATGTTTGGTTCATATTTCAGTTTTTAAGTTTTGAGTTCATTTTTTATTTTTTGTTTTGAGATCTATTTTGAAATTGTTAAAAATGTGTTTAGTTTGTCATTTTGAAAAATATTTCTCAAAACACAAAGCTAGAAAACACGTTTCATTTGAAAATTTAAAAGTTTGTTTTATGACATTTTATTCCATGAAATTTGATTATTCGGTCAAAATAGAACAATTTTAAGTCAATATAATATATAAATTTTAAAGTTGGTGAATTTTACAATATTTGTTCATCCTACAAAAATAAAATAAATAATAAATTGAGTTCAAAATATGAAAAATAAAAATTAATGATGTGAACTCAAAATATTTTTATCTGTGTTCATTTAAATATTTTTTTATAATTTTTATGTTAGGCTTGAATGATTTTTTATTTTTCATTTTTCATTCTTTATAAATTTTATTTTTCTATAAATTTTTATAATTTTATTTTCATGTTTTTATTTTTAACTTTTTAGATTTTAATTTTTCAAAATTATATGTTTTTTAAATTTTATTATTTAGAATTTTATATTTTATTTTTAAATTTTTTTACTTTAATAAAATTTTATTTAAACGCTTTTTTTTTTCAATATTTTGAGTGTGCGCAGAATTTTCACTAAAAACACTTAAAACGTCAAAAGAATACATTTTGAGTATTCTATTATAAATTTAACCTCGTTTTCAAAAATACATTTTCAGATATATCAGACCAAACATGTTTTCAAAGTTTTGCAAAACTAAAAATTAACATGTTTTCAAAGTTTTGCAAAACTAAAAATTAAAAATAACTTGAAAATAGCGAATCAAATGCACCATAAGTGTTTTGGGAAAAATGAACTTCGGAATAACGATTTTTCGAAAAATGTATGGTTAAAAAGTAGGAATAAGTTTAAAATTTATGTTTAAAATATTTTATGAATTTGTAGTTGAAAATGAGTATGGAAAACTTTTTTTTTTATTTAATGGATGTCAATAATTGGCTAAATAAGACAATTTCACTTATTTTTATTGTCTTTTATTTTGTTATATTTTGTGTGTGTGTGTGTGTGTGTGTGTTTTTTTTTTTTTTAAAGAAATTGTAATTAAATTATGTCCCAATGGATTTCGAGAGGTGGCTTTGCCAGTGTGGCGATGATGCCAAGGGAGTCGAAGGGGATTATTTGGTGGAGAATGATAGGGACGACTTTTTGCATTTCCTATTTCCTTCATGAATAATGTTATT
>CM032642.1:13409916-13473862 GCA_019097785.1 Fraxinus excelsior
TCTGGTATGTTAAGATATAGAAAGTCACACACACTACAACAAAATGGCTTGGCTGAAAGAATGAATAGAACTATTCTTGATAAAGTTAGAAGCATTTGTTATGTTCTGGCCTACCTAAATTTTTTGGGGTAAAGCAGTTAAAACTGCTAGTTATCTGATCAATAGATGCCATTCTAGTGCTATAGACTTTAAGATACCTGAAGAGAAATGGAGAGGAAAACCCGTTGACTTCAGTAACTTGAGGGTTTTTAGGTGTGCAACCTTTGCACATCAAACTAAAGGTAAATTGGAACCTAGAGCCCTTAAATGTGTTTTTTTAGGTTATAGGGAAGGGGTTAAAGGCTATAGACTATAGACTATGGGTTAGAGAGCTTAAAGGCTATAAGGTCATTATAAGTAGAAATGTGGTATTTAATGAGGAAGACTTGCCCTGTTTTAAGTCTGAAAAACAAAGTATAGACCTTTTAGAAACCCCTGACCTGTCTGAAAATGTGAGTAAAAAGGTTGAGATTGAGGTGGAGCAATCTAGGGATGGTTCTGATCAATCTGCCCCTCAAAATGATGAGGAACCTGAAGCTGAAAATGAATTTGGTGAGGTTCCTGAGGCTGATTTAGAGACTGAACAGCCCCTAGTTGATTACCAACTTATTAGGGATAGAGAAAGAAGGACTATTAGACTTCCAGCTAAGTTTGAAGATGATGTTTCTTTGCTATCCTGTCATGATATGATTGAGGAAGAATCTGAATCCTATGAGGAAGTTTTGAGTAACAAAGATTCTAAACAATGGCTTGAAGCCATGCAAGAAGAAATAGAGTCTCTTAACAAAAATAAAACATGGATTTTGATAAAATAAAATAAAATAAAATAAAAATAAAAATAAAAAAGACCTGAGGGTAAGAGGGTTGTGAATTGTAAATGAATTTTTAAAATTAAAAGAAGTGAACAAAGCGAGAATGACATAAGATACAAAGCCCGTTTAGTAGCAAAAGATTTTCCTCAAAAAGAAGGGGTTGATTTTAATGAAATATTTTCACCTGTAGTAAAATTTACTACAGTTAGAGTCATTCTTGCTTTGACCACCTAATTTAATTAGGAATTAGACCAATTAGATGTAAAAATTGATTTTCTAAATGAAAATTTAGATGAAACCATTTACATGAAACAATTTAGAGGATTTGAAGTTAACAAGAAATTTGATTTAGTATGCCTTCTTAAGAAATCCTTATATAGCTTAAAACAAGCTCCAAGATAATAGTATAAAAGTTTTGACAATTTTGTACTTGGACTTGGGTTTAAGAGAAGTAACTTTGATACTTGTCTTTATTGCAAGGGTAATGGTGGAGCTAATTCCCTTTACCTACTCCTTTATGTGGATGACATGCTATTAGCAAGTCATGACATAAAGGAGATTGAAGAAATTAAAGACAAACTAAAATCTGAATTTGAAATGAAGGACTTAGGTCCAGTTAAAAAGATTTTAGGTATGAAAGTTAAGAGAGATAGAAGAAAAGGCACAGTAAGTCTTAGCAAAAAATCCTATATTTTGAAATTACTTAGTAGGTTTTCTATGGCAGAATCCAGAAGTGTTAGTGTCCCATTGGTTAATCATTTTAAACTATCAAATGATTTATGTCCTAAAACAAAAGAAGAGTTTGAAAGAATGACACAAGTTCCTTATTCTAATGTTGTTGGGTCTATAATGTATCTCATGGTGTGTTCTAGACTAGATTAGGCATATTCTATAAGTGTTTTGAGTAGATATATGTCAAATCCAAGGGAAACACATTGGGAAATCATGAAATGGCTTCTTAGGGTACATTAAAGGGACCTCAAACTTGGGGATTCAGTTTTAAAAACAAGCTGAATGTGTTATTTTAAAAGGGTTTACTGACTCTTATTATGCAGGTGACAGAGATAACAAAAAATCTAATTCATCATACATGTATACTTTGTGTAATTCTTGCACAAGCTAGAAATCCCAACTTCAAAAGATTGTGTCTTTGTCTTCAACTGAGGCTGAATACATTGCAACCACTGATTCTATCAAAGAAGGAATTTGGTTAAAAGGGTTACTTAATGAATTTGGTTTTGTTAAAGAAATTGTTCTTTATTCTAATAGTCAATTTGCAATTCATTTAAGTAAAAATCATGTTTTGCACAATAGATTTAGTTGATGTTAGATTTCATTTTATTAGAGATATTATTTCACAAGGTGTTGTGAAACTTGAAAAGATATCTACTAACTATAATTCTCCTTATGTAGGGACTAAGGTACACCCTTGAACAAATTTCTGGACTGCTTGACCTTGCTGATATGTGGATGCTGCAATTCTGTGCTTATGATATCTGTGTTTTTGAATAACCACTGATGAATGTGAATCATTGTACCAAGGTGGAGTATGGAGGGAATTTGGCACAATGATGCAATACCCATTAGGCCTGAATTTGATGGCCCAGCTGGAATTGAAGCCCAGCTCAAATCTGTTTTGTTTTCTTGGTGAAATACGTGTTTTGAGAAAGCTGAAGTTGTGTTTCTCAGTTACCTGATGATATGAACGCCAATGTAGTCACCACGTGTCACCTCCAAACGTCGTTTGATTAGAGACTATTGAGTGACCCATTTTAAAGGGCTTCTAGGGTTCGAGAGACTCACTTTTTGGCTTCAAAACTCTTCTGTGGTTCTCTTATCTCTGCTGCACCATTTCCTTTTGAGAACTCTTCTTTTCTTCTGTAGAAATCAAATATTCTCATTTGATTTCTTAATACATCCCATTAGTGTCTAATCTTGTGTGATTCTCATTGTTTGAGTGTTGGTTCTTGTGTGAACCGTGTGTTATTGTAGAAGAGAGTTCTTGCATTTGTGAAAAATTCGGGTTGCTTGAGTGTCGACTTTTGTATCTCTATTTTGGATTTTGATTCAAGCATTACAGTGGTGTATTCTTGAGATTGAAGTAAAGTTGGAAATATAGCTTGTGGGCTTTGCTTGATTTGAATAAAAGATACGGTTCTTCTATTTTTGCAGATTTACTTTGTTCGTGTATTATGTTACTTTGCATTCGTAATTTCAGTCCTTCACAGTTTGAGTCTTGGTTATGTTTTTCTTCGATTTCTTGCATATATTACTTTTGAATGTTTGAGCTAATTGTTTGAACTCCTCCCAACAAGGACTCTGTCAATAAGTTGGTATCCCATTGTGGAAGGACTGGTCTTCTTTAGATAAGGATAAGGGTAAAGAGAATTCTATTTAGAATGATAGACCATCCATGCCCAATACACCTAGGTTGGTTAGGTGGTCAAGTACTAGATTTAGATGAGGCATTGTGGGCTCCTCGGGATAAAAGCTCGAACGAAAAGTTCATCCATTAGGTCAATAAGGGACTATAGTGGAGAGAATCATGGTGCAAAAGTCATATTCATGGTGCAAGTTCGAGAATAATCCTTGTGCAAATAATCACGGTCCTTGGAATTAGGGCTGTAACCAAAAACCGCCAAACCGAAAAATCGAACCGAAATCGCATTTTAGAAACCGTCGATTTGGTGCAACATGGACCCGTCAACGAAATGGTTTTGAACCAAACCAAACCAGTCAAAAACGGTTTGGTTTAGGTCTGAGAATTTTAATTGCGGTTTAAAACCAAATCGGACCGGCGAAAAAATATATAAAAATAATAATTGTTTTTGAAAATTCATCCAAATATGTAAAAATTCAATAATTTTGTCGTTTGTGTGTATTTTTGTCAATTTATAATTTTCTATTACATATATATTATTTTTATTACCAAATAATTCTAATTTATATCTAATAATCTCAAAACTAACATAATTTATCAAAAACCATTTTCCTTCAAAATTCAAATTTCTACCGTTGCTTTTGAGTCTGCATTCTCAATTGGAGGTCAGATACTTGATTCCTTTAGAAGTTTATTAGGTGCAAGGATGGTTGGGGCTTGTATATGCGAAAAGAATTAGTTGCAAATTAAGAATGAACATATAGTGCTGCACCAATATTTAGATGAAGTGGAAACATTTGATGATTCAATGAAAGTTGTGGAATGTGGTTTATATTTTCTATTACCATATTTTTAAAGATTCTCTTATATATCTAGTATCCAATACTATATGATGTAACGAATGCATTTGTTTGACAATAGAGGCTATGAATCATATGTGACAACAATGATGTTTGAGTAAATGTGAGAAACTGAATTCGTAACAATATACAATGGTAAGCTTGTGTAATTGGTATGCTTAGATATTATAAACAATTGATTTATTACTATGGCTAGTTATTCTCTCTGTCTAATCAATTGTTTTGTTTTTCTAATATGATGATCATGATGTCTTGCTGAACATCATTATGTTTTTTGGGTTTTATATGTAGTTTAGTAGACTTGTATTGTAACGTTATCGTAACGTCTTAACCTAAAATGGTAAACAAAAAACTATATTTTAGTTTATTAGGATTTCACTTTGATTTAGTTGGTATTTAAATTTGTAGTAGATATATTTAGTTTGATTTAGATTTATTATTAGTAAGATATAAATATATATTGAATTCAATGAATTAATGTCATAAAAGCAGATAGACAAAAAAATATACGATGAAACCGGCGGTTTAAAATCGGACCAAACCGTTAGGTTTAGGTTTGAGTTTTTTTCAAACCACTCAAAATAGTTTGGTTTAGGTTTGTGTTTTTCTCAAACCAGTTTAAACAGTTTGATTTGAAAATTTGTCAAAAATCGATAAAATCGAACCACTTACACCCCTACTTGGAATAGCCATATCCGAGTCAGCCCAAGTGGAATTTATTGCATTATTACTAACTTTGCATTCAAGGTTAGTTCTGGACCTCGGGTTATATGACCATCTCTAGCAAGGGCGGAGGAGAGTGGGGGACCCGGACCCCCCTCCCCCTCCAAATAAAAAACTTTTTAATTTTTTTTTTTTTTGTATTTGAAAAAGTATTTCATGAATAATGTGGCGCGTCATGGGGCTCTGGATGTTTTCCATGTATCCATGATCAATAGAAATGATCAAAAGCTTTATTGCCCTTTCACATTAGGAATTGGTTTCATTTCTTTTTTAACATTCCAATCTTTGACAATTTAGTTTTAGAGGGATCCCACAATCAAGGTCAACTAATATTATTGGCTTTTAACACTCCTTACCACTAATAGTGAGTGATCATTGAACGTTAAACTTATAATTTTTCTTTTGAGAAATACGGTCGCATACTGAATTTTTGAATACTTGAAGATCACATAAATCATAGAGGTATATTTCTATTCTCTATCAGGCTCTACGACAATTAACATTATGTCTAACTTATTTTCCATCTCTCGAGGGTAAAACAAGCTATAATATTCATACAATTATTGATCAAGTAATTGTAAGGAAAATTAAATCTATGTCAATCATTCAATAATTAAAAACGTGCCTTGAATGTCAAAAATAAAATCACAAGTAAAAAATTCATAATACAAGTTCCATAGTAAATCATAACACAAATAAATTTAGTCTAGCATGAAGAAGAAAATCAGAAAAACATTGAACGACATCAACAATTAAATTCTTGATTTTAATCTTTGCTTCATGGTGTTGTTCATCGTGTTTTTGCCTCTTTTCCTCTCTCAAACCTTGATGAAAAGTCTCTCATCACGTTCTGATCGAGTTTTGGTATATATAGGATGCTTAAAATCTTGTTACCAAAGTAAAGTTTCTGTTAGAAAAGGAAACAAAAATCTCGCCAAAAGATTGTACTATTCAGCCGCATAGTACATTTATAAGTGGTCACATAGAAAGATGTCCGACCATCAATTTTGGCCCTGGAATGCACTATGCAGTCGCATAGAATTATAACTATGCAGCCGCATAGTTATACTTTTTTCCCACCAGACAGTGTTCAATATTTTGGTTATATCTTTCACTCCCAATATCTGATTGATGTGATTTCAAATACGTTGGAAAGCTAACTCAAATGACTACAAATCTTCCAGAAATATAAATTTTCAAGTTCGAATGTCTCTATGCCAAAAATGGGCCTCAAACAAAGACTGAAAATTTGAAACATAACCTTTTCGGCTGGAAGTTGATATGTTATAGTAATTCGACTATATTTCATCACTTTGGCTTCTTTCCTCATCTAATTAATGTCCAACACTCAAATATCATCATGAAATCGACGCAACTTTTTAGTATTTGCACTTGAATAGTCAAACTTTGATTTTTAATTCATTTGTCCTTTTTTGCTTCTTTTTCTGAATTTTTACCACGTTTATCAATTTTAGCCTACAAAACACAAATTACACCGAATTAAATCATATTCACATAATTATTGACCAAATAAAAATAGAGAAGGTTAGTGATACTTTTTAATGAAGCCTCAGATATTAAAATTCTTTTAGTAAATCTCAATTGATAAACATGTCACAGTTTGATACCCTTTTTTTTTCTCTTTCTCATTTTTTTTCTATTTCTTCATTTTCAACCACATTCTCCAAATAAAATAATATCACACACAAATTTAAAATTTTTCATCACTTTTCCATCACACATTCTCTCCTCAATCACTATTTCAAACAGATGCTTAGTTTCAGAACCCAAAAAGTACTAGAAATTTTCGTTTTTCTCCTCTGATATTGTGTCTACGTATAAAGGGAAAATTTCAAGTCCATTACAAATTACAATACCTTTGGAACTACTCGTTTCACTCTCAAAACCGACAAGTCAGCTTTCCAAAAGAAGAAAACATTGTTAGTTTTCTTAACCACCTGTTTGACCCATAATCCTTTACCATAATGCAAGATGTCTTCGAACACAAAAGTTCATCTACAAACAGAACCTGTAGAAACAAGTTTTATACAGCATAAACATGAAAGTATATCCACAAGGCATTGAAAAACTTCTCCACAGGACAGCATTGGAACTTAAAACAACAGTCAGCAATCGGTTATGAAAAAGTCTACTTGTACATCAACTTTTGTACATCGGGGTGTACACTCCCCTCACATGAGGGGTGGGACCCACTGCATAAAATATTTTTTTATTTAAGCGGGTCCCATCCCCATGTGAGGGGGGTGTACACCTCGATGTACACCCCGATGTACTGGTAGCAAAACCGATCAGTTATTGCAGGAACTCACAGAATTGTGAAGGTCTATGTACAAACTCAGTTTAGATACGAGTTCAACAGTAGGCTACCAAGGACGTTCAAACACTCGCTTAAGTTCATTGATGAAAGTCATCTGCTGGTGGGGATCTATTGGCACGACGGAACCAAGTGGTAAAAGCAGTGACCAAATGTGGGCAATCTTCAACGTTTCGAGTTGAAAAGCTGAGGCATTGCTGCAACAACTCTTGTGAATCTTCCACCGGGAGCGTAGATATAATTCTCAAGAATGTTTCTTCCAACTCCAGACAAAGTGATTTATGATTTGTGCACATAGGTGACATATTGTCCTTGCATACAATCAACACTGGGAGCCAATCTTTTACTAGCTTCATCCTCACCTGTTGTGCACGATAAAAGAAAGCAAGCAAAGTTGATAATGATCTATGGCCAAGTCTCTTGAAAAGATACAGATTAGGAACAAGAATTTACATCACATCTCAGCAGAATAGAAATTTCTCCAGGCTCAAGCTCGGTAAAGACCCTAAAGTTTCATATTCCATCAATTTTCCTGCTAATTCATGTACTTTTGATTTTAAATTAAACACTAATCGTACTATAAGAATAAGGAAATGTAAACCCTGAAAAAGAAATCCAGTTTCAAAAGTTCACAAAATACTTTCCTTTTCCTAAAGAGCTATTTTTAGCGTGATAAGTAAACTAGCTTAATCGTAAGACAAGGCTGAATCAAGTATGTTAAACTGCAGTATATCCGCTACCAGTTACCTTTCCCAAGTCCCTTAACACTGCAATAAATATGATCAACAATAATGAACTTTACACAGTAGTGGGAGAGATTACATAAGGTTCATCTATTTCCCAGGCATGTCAAACTTCCAAGTGGTTGTGACAGATAAACGTGTCAATGATAAAAGTATCAGTACATCTATTTTCCAGCCAGGAATCACTGTTCAATTGCTCAACCCAATTTCCCACTTAATTTGACTTTAACTAGGATTTCCTTGAATAATTATTTGAACCCCAAATTTGAGGATGATCATACTAGAAATAGAAACAAAACCTATCACGAATCTTACTTCAGTGACACCATCAAATTAAACCAGAATCTAGAGACAGGACACATTATTGATTATACAAGTGGGGCCATAACAAGGTGAAGTGGTAGGATTAGGAAGAATCAATGCAAAAGGCACTAAACTGCATATGACATCAGCAACAAGCACTGCCATTTAGACAGTAGACAATAATTACAAATAAACAAACAAATGGGATAATTTTTCCGTGTTCCCCACATTTTCCAAAATCAAAAAGGGTAAATGTCATCCACAAACACGAACTTTCACAACAAGGTATTATATGATATATTATCAATGGCAGGAATACCATTATTTCATACGATAACACAATGTTATTTTTATAGCAACAATTCCAATACCAAAACACTACCAGGTCTTGTTTCTATCTCTTCTTAATACATTTTTCATTAAAAACTAGTAGCCATAAAATATCTAGTTCTCCTGTCCATTAAAATTTTTAAGGCATGTTGCAAACAATAATCCAATACTCAACGTCTACTTTCTTCTTAGGCACCATCACTGGCATATCTTTAATCTTTAAACCTTGCATCCAATTCTCAGTATGTCGAATACAATCAAATCAATCGGATTTTCT
Source organism: Fraxinus excelsior (assembly GCA_019097785.1). Taxonomy (NCBI): domain Eukaryota; kingdom Viridiplantae; phylum Streptophyta; class Magnoliopsida; order Lamiales; family Oleaceae; genus Fraxinus; species Fraxinus excelsior. The sequence continues at coordinate 13,418,719 of CM032642.1, forward strand.
CCTAGACTATCAAGGTTTAGTTATAACAGAACTGCTTCCTTGCTTAATCCCGGCAACCAAACCTTGAGTTCACAGGTAGTTAACACTCACATTAACTATTATAGCAAGTACAATGTGAACTTGCATTACTATTAAGGATTAGGGTTCCATCTTAAAATGTCGACCTTATAAAGAGGAGTAGCCTAAACTCTTATAAATTGGTCTATACTTTCATCTTTATTCAATATGGAATTTTATCCCTTAACATGCCCCTCAAGATAATAGCTCATTTGAGCAGACCAATCTTCAAATCTATGTGCTCGATTTTTTTTTTTAGTCTTAATCGGATCAAATTGCTCGTTGAAACTTCATGGGTTCTGATATCATGTTAAGAATTGGAGCTCCATCTTAAAAGGTCGACCTTATTAAGATGAGTAGCCAAAACTCTTATAAATTGGTCTATGTTTTCATCGTTATTCGCAGTGTGATTTTATCACTTACCAATTACACCTAATATTTACTTTTTTGAGCAACTTTTGTGCATTCTCTTGAAGTAGAAATCAAATATTTTATGATAAAAGCACTTATGAGTTAAAAGCTCAATTATAATTCGCCCTGCAACATGGAGAAAGCATATTACATGAAAAAACTCTACAAGCAAGATTCAAACACTTGCTACATAAAGAGCAAACCTCATTTCATCAACAAGAACTCTGCCAGCGATAAACCAGTGCAAAGCGTTAAGAACAAACCTGTCTAGCAGCCAAAATGTTCCCTGTTGCAACAGCATTGGCAAGCCTGCTAGTGCAACGAAGCACAACAGCAGGGAGGCTCGGAGTAATATTCCTCCATGCATCATCACGGAACGCCCTCTGCAAATCTGCAGTAAATGAAGCCTGCTCACTCCACGACTTGACAGCCGTATCAGCAACTCTCAACTCAATCATCCTCTCCACCAGCCACAGCAAATGCTTCCCGTTAGTCATAGCAGAATGCAAATTCAGCCTCTGAATCGCCTCGGTCTCATTATGATCCCCTCTAAAATTAGGACTCGAGTACTCCTCCAAAGATTCCTTCACAACCTTCAAGCTTTTCTCAAATACCTTATCCAAAACCCTCCTCACGGACTCTTTGGACGAAAAATCCCTCAACAATTTCGCAACAAAAGCCTTTGCGAAAGCCATGTTCGGATGATTATGAATAGCAGAAAGGATTAAGCCGTGAAGCATTTCCTCAGACGAGTCATTTTTCAGTGGGGAAACCCTAGTGAGGATCTCTTTCGATTCTTCATTACTTAAAAATGGAATCAAATTCAATATTTTCCTCTCTTCATCTTCTGACCACGGCACGGCCTCGAGGAATTTAACGCAGGCTTTGATGCAATCCTCGAAGAGTAATTCGAGGGAAATGGGGAGCAAAGCAAGCGCAGTCACAACACTATTAATCGAAGTCGAGAAATCATCAGAATACAGAAGCCGGAGAACTTCCAAGTAGTCGTTGATTGAATCCGGCGTCGGCGGGATACCAAGGCTAAGGCGGTGGATTTGAGGAGAATTATCGTCGTTGTGTCGTTGCCATCGGTCGGAGAGTAGAGCAGAAAAGTACTTAGCCCGGCGGATGATGTGCGAGTGGAGATAGATCTGCACATCAGACACGTCAAAGGAGACGGAATCGGAAGAGGTCCCAAACGAGTCGAAGGGTGAGCGACGGTGATCAAGATGGAGGCGAAGAATAACATCCGCGGTGTCGGAATCGTTGAATCCGCCACCGCCACTAGAACCCCCATGGACTGAGGAGGAGCGATGGAGGGTGGAAGATTTGTGGGAGCTTTCAGTTAATGTTTCATCGGAGAAGGAAGAATTGATAACGGCGCGTGTGGAGGAGAGCTGACTGTTGCTTCCCACGCGCTGCTTCTTCTTGGGCATATTGCCATCGCCACCTGTTGCGCCACCTATCGCCATTTGATTAGAAAAGAGAATATAGAATGAAAAATTAGAGTGGAGATTTTTATTTTAGACAGAGGATTCTGGAAAGGGAAATGGAGATTCGCCTGTTGCGTAGAGGATAACTTTAAAATATTTCAAATTGCTGGGTATGCGATGTGCCTGCGTGGTGGAATATATCACGTGATTTCTGGTTTTTTCCTTTTTATTTATTTATTTTTGAATTCATATTGGGCAATTGTCTGAGCTCATTTATCAATACCACGGACAACGTGATTATCGAGGCAAGATTAACATTTTAAAAATATATATTTTTGTCCCCTTTTTTAATTATTTTCTTAAGTATTAAATGCATAATATAATTTTTTTTTTATACTTAACAATTAATTATTTGGATGAAATGTAGTAAAATTATGTGATAAAAAAATAAAAACTCAAATTTCAAGTATATGTTATTTTAAAATGGAAATAAAATAATAAGACTGAATAAGATATAACATTGAATTTTACAATACAAAAAAAAAAGCAAAATTGTAGTTCAAACAAAGAATGTTTTCTGATGAAACTTAAAACTTTAAGCAACTCCACATTTTTGGGGTATTATATATGATTTAAAATAGCAAAGGAACTTCTCTATTTATTTTCCGTGTACTCTACGGAGACACAATTTGTGTAAATGTCATATGATAATATTAAAAGATTTTGATGGATTACAAATTGTACAAATACAATAATCGTGGATGCCTTCGAGAAGATGGGACTCTTGCTAATAACAAAAAACTTGTGTTCAATCATATAACAAAATTTGGGGTATTATATATGGCTTAAAATAGTAAAGGAACTTCTCTATTTATTTTCCGTGTACTCTACAGAGACACAATTTGTGTAAAATGTCATATGATAATATTAAAAGATTTTGATATATTACAAATTGTACGAATACAATAATCGTAGATGCCCTCGAGAAGATGGGACTCTTGCTAATAACAGAAAACATGTGTTCAGTCATATAACAAAATGTTAATGAATATATTCGACTAAAATAATGGGAAATATTATTAACAAGTTAATTCATACCTATAAAATATACAGACGCAGTAGAGAATTGATTTGAACTTTTCAATAACATGAATAGAATTTCCAATAACCTGTATATATAAAATAAAAAATATTATTTTATGCATATTAAAATACTATTTTATAAATATATTATAAAAAATAAATTATGAAAATAGTGAAAGGCAGGAAATTTTAATAATGTTTCAAATATCATAAAATATACATGTGAGAAAGTTGTTCTATGAATGTATGAAAGAAAGAATTTCCTTATAGACAATATTTTCAGTACATGAGTTGTGCGAAGTATCTGTGATTGATGGTTTCAGTAAAACTTTTAGAGATTTGCTTGTTTTTACTCTTGATAACGCTACATATAACTGACCATGACAGAAAACTGATTCTGGAAGATACAAACAGACAAAATCAAGTGTTTGACCTTGAGCTTTATTTATTGTCATTGCAAAGCATGGCTTAATTGAAAATTGAGTCCTTTTAAATGGAATTGTGGTTCGATCAGATTTAAGGGGTATAAAAGGGATTTTCGGTAAGAAAACATGTTTTCCACAATATTCGCCAGTAGTGATTTCAGCAAGAATAACATTTCTCTCAAATTTTTCGACAAGTAAGACGTGTTCCATTACATAATCCTTCAGAATGATTAATATTCCGTAATAACATTACGGGACAATTTACTTTAAGGTTCAATTCATGAGGTGGAATACCATTTGATGTCAAAGTATTCAAGAAATCTTCTTGCAGGCTCTGTTCTGATTTCTCAATTGTTTCATCAAAACTATAGTATGTGAAAATTTGACCAGGAATTTGTTCAAGCAGGAGTTTGTTAATATAATCAACACATTCATTTGTAGGCGTAAGAATAACACGGTTTACCATTGTATGTAAATGATCAGCATACACTTCTATATTTGAAAAACACAGTGTATCAAAGTTTTCAAATACGTGATTTTATCTTCGAATGGTAAAATTATACTATTTGGAAACTTAATAGACTTACAAGTATGTTCTTGTTCTGTTCCATCTCCAATTCTAAGTAAGTAATCGCAGAACGTTGAATCGAATTTTGCTCTCATATTTTCAACTAATGATAGATGTACATATAAATGCTATAAATATGAGAAAGCCAAACTAACTTTCATTATGTCTTCCTTTTTCCTTTCGGTATAACTGGTAAAACATGTCGAAAATCTCCTCCAAGAACGATTATTTTCCACCAAAAGGCAAGTTACAATCAGTAATATCTCTAAACATTTTATCTACAGTTTCAATAGCACAACGATTTACCGTAGGTGCTTCATCCCAAATTATTAGCCTAAACATTTTCAACAAAGTTCCCAAAGCCAATTGTTTGCTAACAGATTAGTTGACTTCTCCTATTGTTTTCAAATGAATTTTAAATCTTGAATAGACTGTTCGACCTCCAGGTAATAAAGACGTAGCTACTCCAGATGATGCAGTTGCCAAAGCAATTAAATGTCAACATCTTACATCAACTAATAGTGCTTTATATAAAAAAGTTTTACCTGTTTCTCCTAGACCATCGATGAAAAAAGCACCTCTTGATTCAGATTCTACTTTTTCCATAATTGTATCGTATGCAAAATTGTTGTTCTTTATTTAAAGTTGCAGCACAAGTAGAACTTTCTTGAATATCCAAAATAGTTGTTTCCTCTGTAACCATTATTGTCAGTCTTTCATCTTCATCTATATTTACATTAAACGACACGATTTCATAATTATTTATATTTTTACCCATGAATTCTAAAATAGAACTTATATCCTCCAGAGCTCGTACTTCAACAACTTCAATATGTATATTTTGATGTACATAATCATCCATCATATAAGATTTAAATTTATCCCACAGTAATTTTGGATATTAGGATTGCACAGTGTAAGAAGTGTGGCAAGAAGCCGTCTTAAAGAACAATGCATTTTGTAAATAATAGTTTCAGATAGACATTCTTCACAACTATTGTCTCCACTTAATAAACCGTGTAAAAGTGCTGCTTCTCGAAATGTATTAACAATTGTTTCATTGAAACTTCTTATATTGTCAAATGATGTTGGCCCTCTAATACGGTTAAGAAGAATGCGAAGGAAATATCGTTCTCCTTCAGATGGATTTGCTGAGACAATTCGTCTTATAACAATCTGTTTCTTTCTTAGAGTTCAAATTTTGTTATTTTTATTCCATACAAAATATGTTGGGATGTCTCGATACAAAAGCGTTTGAGCAAATTCGTTTGCTTAATTTAATCGAAAAAATTCAGTTAACATTATTCTCTTTGTATTTTCATTCTCAATAATAGTAGATAAATTATCCGTATTTTTGTACGTAACTTGTTGATGATCTTCGATATGAAGTTGTAAAGAATAAACAATTGGATAGATTTCTGACAAATTGAATGAAAAAATCATCCACATAGCCTCAAGTGGGGATATTCATCTAGCAGATTGATAAGCTGATATTTTATCAATATCTTTTTCCTTTTCATTTTTGCTAACGAAAAAATTAATATGATCATGTCCTTTGTATACATATTTGTACAAATATTTTACAGCTTTAATAGAAGAACATATTTCAACGTTGATATGACAGTCAAATTTTACACTTAAATAAGGATTATATGGTACAACTCATTGATTGTCTAACATTTGACCTCTAACTTTAATACTAATACCATTATTACGTCGTCTATACAATGTGTATGAATTATCTCCAAATATAGTACTATTACAATAATCTCTCGAATATTTATTCTTACAACCACTATTTGTCACCATGCATACATTTTTGGGATTAAGATTTCCACAAGGGCCATGCATATTATGCTTTACAATAACTGAATAAAAATGAGGGTACTTATTTTTATCAGAAATTTCACAAGAGACTGTCCTATCAACTTGTTGAGCAGAAGAAATCTTATGGCCACGGTTAAAAATCATTAATAGATGTGCGTGAGGAAGCCCTCTTTTTTGAAATTCAATCACATATATATGAGTAACAACAGGACCAAAAATATTGTTTTTGTACAAATCATTTTTAAGCTCTTCCAATTTTGCTCTAAATACACGTACAATTAAATCCGGTCGATTTTGAATCTCATCATTATATTTCAATTCTTGCTTAATTTCTTGTCAATTCGGATTACATATTATAGTTAAGAATATATCTGGTTTTCCATAACGTTGAACAAGAGCCATAGCATCTAAGTATCTCCTCAGTCTAGGTCCACAAGTAAAGGATTGTGGTAAAATAAATTTCTTTCCAATTTTGTACCCTCTTGTTTCTCCGCTTTCGATATTATCTACAATACCTTGATAAAGTTCAGCACGAATTTGTTTTTGGTTATTACGAAAGTAATCTAATTTGACTGTTTCAATTTTAACATGCATGTCTACAACATATTGCTGAAAAAGTCTACCAGTGTGAAACAACACGAACTTACCAGTAGGCCTAATTTGTAGCTTGTATGCATAATATTCACGACATGAAACCTGAGACCGTTTCTTCATTTTATGAAGCACTGCATGAGGAAAAATGAAACAATTTTTATTTGTAACTAAAACATCTATATTTGTAAAATTAGAAAACATATGAGAAAGTATATGAGCAAACATTTAGCTTCTTTTTCAATCATTTGAGCTGCGAATCTATTGTTTTAGGAACAGTAATATGGTCAACCAAATTCTCAGGTTGAGAATATGTGGGTTTATATCTTTGAATGCCCTCAGGCCAGCCAGATTTACCGAATGGAAAAAGTAAAGGATATTGTAAAGGATCATAACAACCATAATAATAATGAATCCTATGCGAATCACCAGAATGACCATATATAGTAATATCACGAATATGATTATTTGCATTATCATCATCATCAACCATACAGCAGCTACTTGAGACGCTGAATGATTATTGAAAACTCTTTGATCGAGTCCAGAGTGACATCTTATTTGTATTCGATGGTCAGGCAAATTCGTTATATTACTTAAAGACCTAAAGAATCTACTATATGAATTTTCTTTTAAAATCTCAATGAGACGAATTAAAGTAGATTCTTCTAAATTTGCAAAAATTTTGATACGATTAGGTATTTCATTATCTATATCATAAAAATATAATTGTATATAATTTGGCGCATTATTTTCTGGCATAAGTTTATTTATATAATGATATATATGTCCCTGAACTCTGAATGTGTAAATACCTCGGTATGATTTAAAGAGCTCCTTGTCATACTTCACGCCAAATGAAGTGAATGCGAAGTGGTTATTATATTCGCGTGAAAGTTTTTTGAATTCCATACATATAGGTTCTCTAGAAATAAATAAATCTTACAATTCTTTTGGTGAATCAGGCATACAAAGTTTTACTTTTCCATCACAACAACAAAAACCTTTTGTTTCTCTATGAAATTTTTGTGCGCCACAATACTTAAAATAGTTGCATGTTGGTAACACATATGCAGTAGTTGGTATATTCAAGAGGTTAAAATTTTCACATAATTCATAATAAAAAACATTAGTTGATTCTTCATTCGAAATGGAACCCTCAGAATAAGAATGTATCATAGATTCATGCACATAAGCAACACCAGAATTATTATTTTGAGATAACATATGATCATTTATCCTTTTATGATGATCAATACTTATGGTTTGAACTCGATTCCTCCTATCCACTTGCCTTCGATTTTGTTGTTGGCTAATGAAAGCATTATATGATTTACATGTGCTTTCGAAAATACTTTCAAGATTAGTAAACTTAGGCTCTTCATTACCAGTTTGCAGAGAATTCATGAGGACAATAAATATACCACCTATCTGAATAATAAAAATAGAAAATATTTTATTAGTCAAACAACTAACAAATAATAATAATAATACTAACTGTAACACAATGCAAAATAAAATTGATGAATAAAAGTCATAAAACTCTAGTATATAATATATATATATAAAATGCATAAATTTAAAGTCAAGTAACGAAATTGTAAAATTTAATTCAATAGTAATTAATATTGAAGTCGTTGACTCAAATATTGATGAAATGAAATCTGAAGAAAATTAAAAATATTTTTTATATGCTATTATCAATAAGTAAAGACTAATTAAACATTATCGAATAAAACTAAATTTCTAGAAGAGAAGAAATTATTACCTTTTCACCCGAGCAAAATGAAAAGAAGAAAATTCGAGAGATGAATAGCAGTCAGACCTTGCACAATTTTAACGAACAAAAATAAGATTAAAGTAAAAATATGTACAAAAAGTTGGAGCCAATTTTTTGTCTACTAATGAGAATAGTAAAGTGTATCTCACTACCTCAGGAACAATAAGAAATTAAATGCGAGAGTTCAATTAAAGTTGAAAATTTTAATATTTTTAATTTGACAACGATATCTTACAACCTAAAAAAAATTGGAAACAATTCAATATTGATAGAATCATAAATGACTAAAAATATGATAAGTAAAGAAATTATAATAAATAAAAATAAATAATCGAAATATATGAAGTAAATTGAATAAGTTACATATTTATTGATTGAATTGACAAGCGGAGCCTCTCGTGGGGGTTCGGGGGCAACGCCCCCGACGGGAATCGACCTGCCCGGTCAGGTCACAGGGGTAGAGGGGGCGGCGCCCCTCGTGGGGGATCGGGGGCAATGCCCCCGAAAGAAATTTTGATTTTTATGTATGTATGTAATTGAATATTTTCTAATAATTTTGAATTAAATTATTTATAAATGAAATTGTATTTAAAGTTTATGCAAAGTGTAAATTAGTAGAACTATTATTGCAAAAAAATGAAAATTTTGAATTTATTATATGTATATGTATGGAATGAAGCAAAAAATATAAAAAGAAAAGAAAGAATTGAAGGTAAAAAAAAATTGTATGTAATAAATTTATTGTATATATGTATTTAAATAATATTTTGATTAATTGAATTGCATTGATGTATTAAAAAAAAATATAGGACTCTTCGTGCGCGCACATGGAGTTAGAATTTTTTTTTCTTTTTTATAATACAAAGGTGGTAAAAAATATTATTTTCCTTAATAATAATAAAAAAACCCATTTCTTTTGAATTGCATTTTGATGTATTTTAAAAAAAAGGTAGGACTCCTCGTGTGCGCACGGGGAGAAATGGACTCCCCGCGCACGCACGGGGAGTTAGAATATATATATATATATATATTTATATACTTTTTTTAATAACACAATGGTGGTAAAAAATATTATTTTCCTTAATAATAAAAAAAAACTCATTTCTTTTATAAACATATACGAGACATGATCTTCCCGGACCTGCACGAGGAGAAGCAATCCACCCCCCCCCCCCCCTTTTTTCTTTTTTAACACAGTCATTCACACAAGCTCTCTCTCTTCACAGTCATTTTCACGTGCGCTTCTTCTTCCCCTCTCCTTTTTTACCTTGTCAAAACTCTCTCATCTCGACCACCCCATAAACAATTAAACAGAAAAGGATGAAAAAAATAAAACTAAACAAAAAGGACAAAACTTAAAGCGTGTTGCAAATAAAATATATTTAATTTACCGATTAATTCTAATGAAATGTAATCACAACAGAAATAATGAACTAAACAAAAAAGGACGAAAAACATAATAAAACTAAACAATAACGAACAAACATAAAGCATGTTGCAAAAAAAAAAATATTGAAATGAAAAAAACAAATAAATAACAATGAATAAAAATTTACCTTCAATGGATTGTTCTGCCAATTCACGACGCGAACTATTAATTGAGAATATATGTTGTTTGAAATCAAAATATTTTTCTTTTGTATATTAAATAAGAGAAACATGAAACTGTGTAGTTGGAAATGTATTTAGTACATTTTCATGTATATATATAAAACAGGAAGCGGCAAGATACATACAGTGAAGAAGTTGGTTTGCAGATATATATTCATACGAAGTCGGCAAAATTTTATTAGTATTTTGAGTAGCTCCAAATCAAGCAAAATCTAATACCAGACAAGATTTAATAGGCCAAATCTAGTATTAAAAGTTTTATTCGCCAATTCTATAAATAATCAATCCAAATTTCAAGGTTTATATTATTTCTAGTTTTTTATTCAATATGTTCATATTTTGGTTGATTTTGATGTTTAGGTTTTTATGTTCAATATGTTGAGATTTACAGTTTGTTTGATTTTTGACTCAATATTTTCAATCTATCAGGCACATTGTTTATAAAAAACCGCCCTCCAATCTTGAAAAATCAAAGGTGTTTCAAATAACGATGGTATTTCAGTGTGATATGAAGCATTTTTTAAAATAACATTGTTGAAATTGAGAGAAAATGTATTGTGTTAATACATATGAAAAGTTAGGTTTGAACCAATTAAAATGGTGTATGCAAGATGTTTGACAAAAGGAGAATATGAAAATGTGACATTATGTTACTTTTCATTGTAGCAATTAATTAGATACATACGTGTGTGTGTGTTTAGAAATTTAAACATTCGAAATAAAACCTTGTTTTACGTTAATACACGTGAAAATTTAGTTTTGAATCAATTAAATTGATACATGTAAGGTGTTTGATCAAAGTTAAAATGTGAAAACTTTTTTAAAAAAAAGTCATAGTATCTCATTGGAGCAATAAATTAGATGCATATGTTTGAATTTTTGAAAAATTAAATAAACAAATTCAAACCTTATTATATGTTACTACACAAGATAATTTTGTATCAATTCAATAGATGCATGAATGGTGTTTGCGAAAAGAATTGAAAAAGTGGCATTCTGCCACTTTTCTCTAAAAAAAGTCACGGTATCTTATTGGAGTAATTAATTAGATGCATATGTGTGCATTTTTTGAAATCTAAATAAACAAATTCAAGTCTCGTTTTATGTTAATACATATGAAAAATTAATTTTGAATCAATTCAATAAATGCATGCAAGATGGTTGCGTAAAGGGAAATGTGAAAAGATGGCATTTTATTATTATTTTTCTATAAAAAGTCGCATTCCATCACCTGTTTCTACAACAAAAAAAATCACAGTATTTCATTGGAATAAGTAATTTAAAAATTTAATATATAAGTCAAACCTTATTTTATTTTAATACATATGAAAATTAACTTTGAATCAATTCAATAAACACATGCAAAATGTTTTGATTTGGGTTGGTTTGCGGAGGGGGATTAGGGGTTCGGTGCAGTGCGATGGGAAAGAAAGGTTTTATTTTTTAAATTTATTATATATAAAATGGAGGGGTAATTAACACACAACGTTTTTTACTTTCATTATTATTGTGAAAAAAGTCGTTAACATTTCATTTTTGACATTTTCAACCTTATTTTCACCTTTCATTGCGTGTAAGTTTATTTTCATCCATTTTTTCAATTAAATTTGTGATATTACGAATATACACTTCTATTTAAATTAAAAAAAAACATTTATTGCAACCATAGTCCCAATATATTTTTAAAAAGTGCAAACGAGTCCTAAATAAATTAATAGAAGAGTAATTAGCACATAATGTTCATACATTTCACTATTATTGTGAAAAACATCAACACCTGTCAATTTATTTATTATTTTTTTTTTACATATTCACCCTTGATTACACCTTTATTTGCGCAAACCATCATTTCTATCAATTTTCATCCAATTTCTCAATAAACAATTGTAAAAATGACAAATATACCAACTTATTTAAATATAAAAAAATAAAAATAAAGAACTAATTACAACCATAGTTCAAATTTTAAAAAAAGTACAAACGAATTCCAAATAAGTTATTAAAAAATTAGAAATTGGGTTTTTTTTTTTTTTTTTTAAAAAAAGTGCAAACGAGCCTCAAATAAATTATTAAAAATTAGAAATTAGAAATTAAGATTTATAGAAATTCTGATTTCACTTAAATATTTAACATTCATCTTATCCAAGTTCATTCAACCTCTTTTTTCGTATACTAGTGTACGCACGTTCGATGCACATATTGTAGTTTAATTGGGTATTTAATAGTGTGGAGTGATTTGAAGGTATTTTTTTTACTATAAGGTATTGTTTGTATAACTGCATGAATTAATTTTTTTGTTAGTTAATCTTTCTTACAAACTCCTTGGAAACTTTTTCCTGTTGGCCTTAGAGTTTAAATAGCAAAACTTTACTAAAATATTAGTATTCTAATAATAAAAGCTTGAATTAAAAATGTATTTGTTGCAAATGAAAAGTAATATACATGAAAGCTTGATGGATGGTTACAGAGAATTGATCATCAATCAAGTCACGTCTCACACAGTTTGGAAGCTTATGTAGCAAAGTATCTAGATTTGTTCCTTCAAGACTTTTAACTTTTTCCTTTTCCTTTTTTCTTCTTCTTTTAGCCCCTTTTTTCCCCCTTCTTTAGGTTCTTTGGTCCTTTCTTTGTATTTTTCTTTTTTATTTTCCTCTTTGTTAGCTATCTTTATCATCTTGTAAGGTTTCAAGATCAGCAGAAATTTCTGCAGTATTTTGAGTAGCTATCTGACTTTTATCTGATTGAGGAGCCAGATCGTGTGTATAGAAATTTCCAAGTTAGTGAATAAATTTGAGAATCTATCCATTTTGGATAGCTGACTTCGTGGGTTTATTCCGGCCGAATCCGTTAGAGTTATGAGGAGATTTTTTGTGGTAATTGAAGATGACATTGTGGGCTTTCCAACGGTATCCAAATCCGACGGTCTTGGTGGTCGGAAGTTGCTGAAATATCGCTGCAAAACTTGCTCAAAAAATTTGAAAATTCAGTGATCGTTTGTGAAAGAAATTTAAACTTTAATGACCGTTTCTGCAAGTTTTAAACTTCAGTGACCATTTTGTGATTTTCAGGTAACTTCAGTTACTGCTTGTGAAATTAACCCAATAAATAATATTAAAACTAATTGGCAACTCCCATAAATTCCCAAAATCAAGGCAACAAATCACTTTAAAACCAATTTACATTTTTTCCCATTTAGCTACACGTACACATGCACCTTTTTAAATACAATATTTACAAAATAAAACAAAATCAATTAGTAATTTATAAACTGAAAAATCTTGGGCGTAACTTATTCGATTAAACTTTTTCTCGAGTCTAATATACATGATTAATTTTGAGTTATCCAACGAGCCCAATATTGATATATTTATCAATACCCTATCAACATTAAAATATTTGGCACAAATAAAATATAATTCAATATATATACACTTTAGTCTATCACTTCCCAAAATATTAAAATATAGAACATAGAATAAATAAATTCTATTTTATAAAAAAAAAAAATTCGGGTCTTTACATACAAGATTTGGAACCATTGTCAAAAATCATAATAAGTTATCTCTTACTTTGTCTATTTTGCACAACATCAACTTCTCTTTTATTTTCAGGTTGCTTTCCAACAGCTGTTCTATTTCTATTTTTCAATTTGTAACAATCAACTTTAATATGTCCATTCTTTTTACAAAAGTGGCATACATTTTCTGTATATCTGGACCACGATTTGCTCCTCACATCTTCACCAAAATTTCGATCTTGGTTCCTCTCACGAACAATCGCCCCTCAGCTTGACTCCCATATCCAACTACAAGATTATTTATCTTTTTCTTTTTTACAATAAAGCATCATAGACACCACTCACAGTGAGGGTATCACGACTATAACAGACAATATCTCTAAAAGTTGAATATGAAGGTGGCAATGAACACAACAACATCAATGCATGATCCTCATCACCATACTTAACTTTCAACATTTTTAAATTAGCCACAACTTCTTTAAATGTAGATAGGTGATCATTTATTGACGTAAGTTCAGACATTTGTTGAGAATACAAACGTTATTTCACGTGTAATTTACTAGTAAATTCTTTGTCGTACAAAGCTGATTGAATGTCAACCACAACCCAGTGGCACTCTTCTCGTGGAATTGTTATGGAATGAGGAGATTCAAGTCCAGATGGTAGGGTGTTTGGTGGTCCAACATCGATATATGTACAATGTTGGGATGTCCTTTAGTGATCTTAGAATGCATATTGGCACAAGGAGCACTATATACATAGATCATGCCTTATTTATATATGATTTGTATTCCGAGTGATGTATCTCGAGTATGTGCAATGATGGATACAAATAAGATATCTTCAGTCTCGGTGGGCGATGAGAGACTCATTGGCACTTGAAGGCGTGCATGTTATTGGTCACATTGATATTTAAGCTCATACGGTAGACAAGTAGTGGGATTCGAGCCTAAAGAGTTAAAACATGAATAAGTTGAGATAATAGAAAATGCGTGAACTTTGAGAATAAGATCGTAATGATAAAAAAAAATGTTTATCATGCACATGAATATGATCATTCATACCGTTTTGATTATATGTTTTTGCATTGTATGTGTAGCAACGCATGCAGGGGCAGACCTGGGGAGGTCTCCTCCCCCCCCCCCCCCCCCAGATTTTGATTTTTTTTAAATGAATGAAAAACCCATTTTCTCCCTAAACCATCTTCACACGGCAACATGACATCCATTTTCTCCTCTCCAAACCTCTTTTCTCCCGTCCCGTCTACCGCTCTATCCCGACAACAGAATCGTCCGATTCAGCCCCACCGTCCCTCTTTGGCTCTTTCAGTCCGATCTGATCTCCTATCAATCCTCTCTCGGTCTCTCCCCGTGACGGACCCGTTTCGAGCTCCTGCTATTGTTCGGCTGCTTCGCCTCCGCCCAAGTACAAACTCCAAGCTCCTACAGCGACCTCCAAGGTAACTTAATGCCCATTGACTGTTAAGTGATAATGTTTTGAAGTTTGAAGTTTGAACTGCATTTAGGATAATGGATTGATAGTTAGGGATTGCCGGATTGATAATTAGGGGTTTTCAGGGATTTTGATTGTAACTTGTTGTTTAGCAGTTTAGGGATTGTCGGATTGATCATTGATATTCAAGGATTTAGGGATTGATATTTTGTAATTGATTGTAACTTGATATTTGCTAATTAATTCTCTATCACTGGACGATACTATTTACGATTTCCTTGTTTTTGCCTCAAATCTCTCTGTGTACTCTGACTAGTATCCCTAAAATCTTGGATTTAAGGATTGAATTTCACTTTGTTTTCTTAAGCTATTGTTTAATTTTCTTAAAATTGCAACCCTGCCAGTGCTCATAGGAAATTGTAGTTATTTTTAATTTTGGATTACGGTTTCTTGATTTTTTAATATTGTTACAAGGTTCTACATGATAATTGATGAGGTATTTTTCTCTTTACTTGCAAAAGTTTAGCTATGTGAAAATGATGTAATTATAGAACGTTATCAAAATATGCGAACACGTAGAGAACGGTTGTAATAAAATATCTTTTACTTTAATTTTTTTGTCACTTTTTGAAAGTTTGATTGTGCCCCCTGTTTAGGAAGTCTGCGTCCGCCCCTGAACGCATGTATGGAAGGTTGGTGCCAACTCTCAAATAATGGAATGAATGCATACTAGGTAACCAGACCGTGGTTAAGTGAATCTATAGCCGGGAAGCCCCGAATGAGGTAGGGTGTTTGGTGGTCCAACATCGATATAGGTACAATGTTGGGATGTCCTTTAGTGATCTTAGAATGCATATTGGCACAAGGAGCACTATATACATAGATCATGCCTTATTTATATATGATTTGTATTCCGAGTGATGTATCTCGAGTATGTGCAATGATGGATACAAATAAGATATCTTCAGTCTCGGTGGGCGATGAGAGACTCATTGGCACTTGAAGGCGTGCATGTTATTGGTCACTTTGATATTTAAGCTCATACGGTAGACAAGTAATGGGATTCGAGCCTAAAGAGTTAAAACATGAATAAGTTGAGATAGTAGAAAATGCGTGAACTTTGAGAATAAGATCGTAATGATACAAAAAAAATGTTATAATCATCCACATGAATATGATCATTCATACCGTTTCGATTATATGTTTTTGCATTGTAGGTGTAGCAACGCATGTATTGAAGGATGGTGCCAACTCTCAAATAATGGAATGAATGCATACTAGGTAACCTGACCGTGGTTAAGTGAATCTATAGCCGGGAAGCCCCGAATGAGGTTACAATTAATTTTACCAAAATTATTTAGCTTTTGAAAATAATTTATTATATTTTATAATGTTAGTTCTCGAGTGTCTTAATCTCTGCATTTTATGTAAACATTATCTATTATTGTTCTAAAATATATTACTTTATCAATTACAGTTGAATTAAATATTAATGAAATAACGCTAAAAATATTTACTAATTTGAGTATATATCTATTCTAAAGTAAGACAAAAATTTATTAGACAAACATCTATTTTGTGTATATGTTCACTATATTATTAAACGATTTGAAAATCATTTTAAGAGCGAAATTAAAAATGGTTTGATATGACATTATTTTTATTAAAAATAAGTTTGTTTCTATTTTCAAACAGATTAATACAACTTAATTAATAGATGTTGAAATTATAAATTTTATATACATTTTCCCTAATATATCCCTACATTAAATAATAGTAATTCATATTTGTTGATAATAATGCACAATAAATAGGGGTACATTAGAAAATTAAGATATTGCTTATTCTCTCCACAAACAAAAGTGATCTGTAATTTGGAACAAACGGAAAAAAAGAAAAGAAAAAAGTCTATCTTTGTGAGATGGATGAAATATTTCATATAGTTTGGTATTAAAATTAGGATAAATATCACAAAACGTTCATACATTTCACTGTTATTGTACAAAGAGTTTGTACCTTCCTTTTTTGTGCATTTTTATCCCTGATTACACTTTTAATTATACGAAATGTCCTATCAATTTTCATCCAAATTCACTATTAAGCGAACATGAATCACAGCAACGTCCTTTCCCTTCTCGGTGTGTTGCTGTGATTCATTCTCCAATAGTTTTCTTTTTCTCTCACTTGAACAATCTTCCCTGATTTCAATATTATTCCCCTTCTCTTCTCCTCTTATCTCCTCGCCCGTTGGTGAAAGCACACATTGAAGCGAAAATAACTTATTATTTTTGGGGTATTTTTGTTTTTCATTCATTTCATAATTTCGTCTTCTGAGTAATTGTAGGTTTGTGAGGGGCGATGGTTTTGACTTCTATTTTCTCAAGATTTATTGAAGTTGCATAGGTGTCTATCATCTTCTAAAATGAACATGTTAGAAGATGAATTTTGCTTGATCATGCTGCAGGAGTTGTAATTGGAGGAAAAGCAGTCACTAGAAATGATGTGTCAATTTTGCACTGGAAAAGTTTCTGAGGACAGACAGACAAAAATTAGTGGTGGGGTTCTGATTGGGGCAGGAACTTGTGTGCTAGGAAATGTTAGAATTGAAGATGGAGCTAAAATTGTTGCAGTTTCTATGGTGTTGAAACAGGTCGTGGTAGGGGCTTTTCACAAGGAAAATTCTAGTGGTACATTATGGATACCATAATGGTATCCATAATGTACCACTAGCACCTCCCTTTTCACAATTGCATTAAAATATATGGATAGTATATGCCAAACAGTTTCAAAGGTAGGGATGTTACACGTCAAACATATTAATAGGTTGAGGTATCTATAACAATATTAAAATTTTAAGCTAAAATAGGGATTGATGCAGAAAAATGTCGATAGGCCCAAGCCCGACCTTGGGCCTCCATATTGGGTCATTTTGTAACGTAGAGTCTAGCTCGAGTTCGAGACCCAACATAAAGTCGTGTCCTCAACCCTAATTAACGTACCCCCTCGACCTTAGCATATGCTTCCTATGAATGTTAGTCCTTTTTAGGTACAAACTCCTACTTCAAACGAACTTTGCTCTAACTCCAATTGTGTAATCCCTACACTACACAAACACCTAAAATAACTTTCTTCCAGGACTTCCCCTCCAACATATATAAATACATAACATAGCCTTATTATTCAGGTATGATTTTTTCCATAACATTTCAGCATATTTCTATTGCATACTTGTTTGACTTAAGCATCGTAGGAACGATGATGACATACATCGACGCCTTTATTTCAAGTATTGGAGATCGGATCTGGCGAAACTTTTCCATCTGGCTCGGGTTGGCCCATGTACGAATTTTGGCATTATCAAGGATGAACAACTCCAATTCGAGTTCATCTTCATAATTGAGATTTCATGGGTAATTCACTATTTACATTTGATGGGTAATTTAAAACATTACAATTGTAATTGTCTTTTTCTCATTTTAACTCTTAGCTACACCCTTAACTGCGAGTTAAAATGGGGATGAATAACTCTAGTTCGTCG
Organism: Fraxinus excelsior; assembly: GCA_019097785.1. Lineage (NCBI taxonomy): Eukaryota > Viridiplantae > Streptophyta > Magnoliopsida > Lamiales > Oleaceae > Fraxinus > Fraxinus excelsior. The sequence goes on from CM032642.1 coordinate 13,437,015, forward strand.
ATCAAATATTCAATGTCTTCATCATCATTTAGATTTTTTAGGTTTCACCATTACAATAGCAATTGTTTTTCTCATCGTGAAATAAAATGTTATGTCATTTTTTTTTTTTGGAATTCACAACTTTTCAATCACAATTTATTAATTTTTATCAAATTTACTAAAAATCTGATTTTAATCCCCTATCCAACAGGATCTTAATTCATCGAGAGTTATAATGGTCATTTCAAACAATATTGACTTTTCAACCGTGAAATTAATTATGAATGTGCCAAAAAGGACCTCAGGTGCATGTGTTGAACATGATGTCACACAAAAGGTCCTTGTACTTAAAACCTTATCGATTCGGTCCTCATACTTTCTATCTCATCAAATCTCATCCTCCAACTTTTTAATATATCCAAGTTAGTCCCTAAACTTTTCACTTATTCTATTTTAATCCTCCAAATTTTGAGTTCATCCATTTTGGTACCTAAAACATTACAAAGGGTTCAATTTGGTTCCAAATTTTATGAAATCTTACACACTAATGCGAGTAAAAATTCATTCAAATAATCAACTATTAAGCGGATGTGCACAACACACTTATTATATCCATAGCTACAAAGCAAGACATTAACAACTACATTGCAGATAGTTTGATAACCAATATTTTTTTGTTTTTATTATATTTTTAAACCCCTGTTTGAGGGATAAAAATCAAATTTTGAATAGATATTGATGAAATGTATGATTAAAAAGTTGTAGATTCAATGAAATGTGTGTAATTAAAATTAATTGTCGACTGGATTAAAATTTTGAGCCAAATAAAATTAGATATTGCGGGCCTTGGTTTTTTTAAGTAGACTTAACAGCCATTTTGGACTATTTAGTTAGTAGGGACTAGGGACTACATTGCCAAAAAAAAAAAATGAAAATAAACTTGAAGATGATAGAAATGAAAGACAATATAATAAGTACAAAAAGAGGCAACGATTGGGAACAGTGACTCAAGAGTCCGCTTTGAATTTTCTGCTTTGGCCTGGACTCAAGAGTCCGCTTTGAATTCCTGGTCGATTTGATGGTCAATTAACACGGTGAGAGTTGTAAAAGTCGTGGTAGGGGTGGCAACGGGCACGACAGGGTACCCCATCCTCACCTAAGGCAGGGCGGGTTAACCCCTTTTTTCCGTAAATTCTAGGGGTGTAAGCGGTCCGATTTTACCGATTTTTGACAATTTTTCAAACCAAACCGTTTAAACTGGTTTGAGAAAAACTCAAACCTAAACCAAACCATTTTGAACGGTTTGAAAAAAACTTAAACTTAAACCAAATGGTTTGGTCCGGTTTTAAATCGCTAGTTTCACCGTATATTTTTTTTGTCTGTCTACTTTTATGATATTAATTAACTGAATTCAATATATATTTATATCTTACTATCAGTAAATCTAAAACAAACTAAATAAATCTACTATAAGTTTAAATACAAACTAAATCAAAGTGAAATCACAATAAATTAAATTATAATTTTTTATTTGTCATTTTAGACTAAAACTTTACGATAACGTTACAATACAAGTCTATTAAATTATATATAAAGCCCAAAAAAACATAAGATGTTCTACAAGATTTCGTGATCATCATATCTGAAAAATAAAACTACTGATTAGACAGAGAGAATAACCAACCATAATAATAAATCAATTGTTTATAATATCTAAACATAACAATTACACAAGTTTACCGTTGTATATTGTTACGAATTCTGTTTCTCACATATACTCAAACATCAATTGTTGTCACAAATGATTCATAGTCTCCATAGTCAAACAAATGCATTTGTTATATCATCATAGTATTGGATACTAGATAGATAAGAGGATCTTTAAAAATACGATATTAGAAAATATAAACCATCTGCCACAACTTTCAATGAATCATCAAATGTTTTCATTTCATCTAAATATTGGCGCATCACTATAAGTTCATTCTTAATTTGCAACCAATTATTTTCGCATATACAAGCATCAACCATTCTTGCACCTAATAAACTCTTAAAGAAATCAAGTATCCGACCTCCAGTTGAGAATGTAGACTCAAAAGCAACCGTAAAAATTTGAATTTTGAAGAGGAGAATGGTTTTTGATAGATTATGTTAGTTTTGAGATTATTAGATATAAATTAGAATTATTTTTAAAAAATCATTATTTTTATTTTTTTTATTTTTATATATTTTTTCGCCGTCCGGTTTGATTTTAAATCGCAAAAATGGTTTGGTTTGGTTCAAAACTATTTCGTTGACGGATCCACGTGGCACCAAATCGACGATTTCTAAAATGCGGTTTCAGTTCGATTTTTCAGTTTGGCGGTTTTTATTTACAGCCCTAATAAATTCTACGAGCAAGTGGCTCATTAGGGAATTGAACTAATGGATTTGGGTAATCCGTTCGGATTTGAGCCTAAAAATCTGGGTTAGTGAATACAAGTAAATCTAGATTTTTTTAAAAAAATAATTAGACAATTGAGGTGGGGTCGGGGTTGATATCTGAGCTTGACGGGGCAAATTGCCATCCCTACTTTCTTGCTTATTTTCTTGATATTATTATAACACTACTTTGAACTTTTCTTGCCACCACGGTTTCTCATCTCTTGCTTTCTATCATATAAAAAAGATAACAAAGGGTATGTGGAATGTAGAGAAAAAGGCTGTGAGTACAGGAAGGAAGGGGGAAAAAAAAACAAAAACAAACAAACAAACAGGAACCGATACAGGATTTTGAATTTCACTCACATGGTCATGTAATTAAAATATTGGCAAAAACTCCCCCACCGACCCACTGCTGTGTGTATTCTGTCCGGTACAGGAATTTGAATTCTTGTACCTATAGCATGGTTCGGTATGTGGATATATGTCCGTTTCTCATGGTTTTACTTGAGAAGCTGGCCCTTGGTGAGCTTCTGGGAATCGATACCCAGCTGAAAGAATGGCGCACAACATTGTTGATGATCCAGGCTGTGCTTACCGATGCAGAAAACAAGCAATTAAGAAACACAGATGTGCATGAGTGGCTGATGGATCTAGAATCGTTGGTTTATAATCTTGATGCCTTGGTAGATAAGTTGATCACTAAAGCTTCACTTGACAAATCAAGGGAAAATGAAGGCTGCACCAGTAAGGTATGGAAGCTTATCCCCACTTGTTGTACTAATATTTCTGTCGATGATCGTGGGACTGCTTCCAAGATGAAAGATATTAGTAGCAAGTTGGAAGGTCTATCAAAAAGGATTAGTATGCTCAGTTTGGTGGAGAATGTGAGGGGGAGGCCTTACAGAACGGGAGAAAGATTCCAACTAGCTTCGTGTATGGAGGAATCGGAAGTAGTATCCGAAGCCTATTCCCTTTCCTAGATCGGTTTGGGAGTATTTTTATTTTGGAAATTGTTGAACATAAGATTTAAATACGTAAATTTATTATTTACCTAACAATTTAATCAAGTAGTTAGAAATAGTATCAACTGATGTCAAAGGACAATGCTACATGTGAGATGGTGTAACATTTTCCATTTTCGATACAAATAGAATTTTTCGATGTAAAATTATAAGATCAAGACTCGTCGTCGTTTTTGAAAATCATGCACGTATTTAGCCTGTAATAAAAATAAATAAATTTTTGTGATTTTAGAGTCCTATTTACTGGAGATAATTGTTTTATGACGCTACAAGAAAAAAGGGTTTTGCCGACCCCAAATTAATCAAAAAAATTCAAATCTGACAATTGTCCAAGATAAATATATATATTTTTTTTTTGTCCAATGTGGCTCTTTATGCATGTCTAACAACATGAGAAGCATATATACAATAAATAGAAAAAAATAGAGATATTTTTCGTCAGTCAAATCAATTGTCGAAAAATATAAATATGGCTTTTCATACATTTTCTTTGATTCAAAACGGATTAATTAAAGGGAAACAAAGTGAATGATAATTATGACCTTTTATACATTTTTTTTTTGACATGTGTCGACCATTTATTGGTTCGGTCACTATCATAATTTGATGCTATCTCGTTCTATTTTCTCTGCAACGATTGTTGTACACATAAGAATGAGCCCCTTGCCGCATGGGTTAGGAGTCTTTGAATGTTTCGCACTCTCCCAAAATAAGACATTATGTGACATGGAGTGTGGAGTCACAAGATTCTTGCATTAGTTGGAAGGATCTTGTGACCCCCTGCCATAGCCGCCCTTCTTGGTGCCGAGGTTTTCATTCTAGCTTCACCTCTTGAGGTTTTCAGAGCCATTCTCTTCTACCTAACTAGGAGGTTAACTACTAACTAGAGTGCAAACCCCACGAGTTTGGATATGGCTCATCGATTCCCGTAAAGTACTCATGATTGGTGTGAGTCTCTAGTAAGGGTGGAGCCATGATTTTTACCTTGTGTGGCATTAAGACGGTGTTATAGTGCCGTCGTGCTCATGATACTCTGGTGACCACTTAACGTGGTCGACGGCGTAGTGACAATTTTAGAGAGAGTGATATTTGAAGAAAAATAATAAAACCATTTTTTTATTAAAAAAAACTTTGTCAAATAAAATAGAAAACAAATTGGGTTAATTGTATACGAAAATATGTTAATGGAACTAAAAGTTTGGGAATAAAAAGTTCTTTAGGGGACAAATTAGCTATAAATGCTAAAAGCTGATGACTAGTTTCATAAATTTCTCAACAGAAATATTATGTGGCAGATGAATTGATCCCCAAGTCTACCCAACCAAAAAAATTATAGTTTACGTCATTCTAAAGTTATATTTTATATTTTCTATGGATCAAATTTATAAAATTTAAAATTTTCTTTTTAATATCATGGCGACCTAGTGGACCCCACTGCCCCCCACATTAAATCTGCCAATGGACTCTAGTGTGGGTTACTAATACGTGGTAATAATGTAAATACTAATTCTTCGAATTGGAGTTCTGTTTTCGCGCGTTTTTGCAACCCGCCAACAATTACGAGAAAGAGGGGTCAGACGATTGTGTAAGGAACAGACCTCTTGAGACAAAGTCCCAAAAAGGGGTGCGTTTACTAGTGAAGAATTACAACTGGAAAGTAGACAAAACGCCTCCAAGGGGCGCAAGCACACGAGTACTGAAAAAGGATTAAATTTAAACTAAGGAATAAAAGTTACATGATCTCTTGTAGAGAGTTTTTGATTCGGCCCTTTCTTCTATGACGTTACTTCCTTTTATACTTCTTGAGCATCCTTTGGTTATCGAAACTGCTCAGATTTGTTCCATATCCTTCGTAACCGCCCACTCTTTTAGTGAGGAACCGCTTGTTTGGGGAGTAGTTGCTTAGTAACCGTTGCCACTACCCTTGCTGCTTCCTGGATCGTGGGATCGTGCCGGGTTCACTTGCCAACCGCTTCCAAACTATATCCTTTAGACTTGTCTGATCCTGGGCGACTTGGGGTTCTGGGCGACAATGAGGCTGTCGTCCGGAGCGATTGTGCCGTACTACCCTCGTTCGGCCTCTGGGCGTCCCACAATCTTGGGCGATGGTATTCCTTTGTTCTTGGGCTTCCAATATTCGGGTTTTTTCACAGGCCTCCAGCTTGGGCTTTTCTTCTTGAGCCTTTTAATTGGCTTCTGTTGGGTCTTTATCTTGGATTTCTCAATTGGATTTCCCTTCGATTTTGGGCTGCATTTTAGTGTGTCAACAATTACCCCCCAATATGGCAGAATTAATACTAATCATTAATCTTGCCATATTCATTCTGTATCTTTCTCACAATATTTGAACTTCCCCCAAAATTTCAATCGTCGCTTGCGTTTTAGTGCCTGAAAGGTTGCAACGTTATAAACCCTTAAAACCCCAAAAGTACGCGGCATCCTTTTTCATTTACATCTCTGCGGCATTACGTCTTTTCTCTCGCCGTTTCACCGACTTCCTTGCGGCAACCTTCGATTTAAACCAAACAATCTTCGAGAACAACTCACTTTCGGTGCCATAATGACTATTTCTCAAACTCCTTCGGACAATGTTTTCAGTTTTGAGGACTTCCAGACCCTTCTTGCAAGACCATATGTGAACCCGTCTTTTCTTTCACAATCCAATGCTGACCGCAACGAGTTTTATCTGAGTCCGTCGTTTAATGATGCTGAAGCCGTCGAACGGGCTGCGGTCGGTCATTTATTCCCGTGCTCTGAGGATCTCCCTTTCTCGCAATCTTTGCCATTGAGGCCGATCCATGATAGAGGTATTCGTACTTGGCCTAAAACTGATGCATCTTTCCGTAGGTGGCATGCACGTATGGTGGCTCATGGTCCCACCAAATTAATTTTTGAACGTGCTAAAATCTTGGACCTATTGGAGATTACCCTTTTCCCCCCAACATATGACCCTGTGCTTTTTCCAATCGCACTAAGTTTTTGGTCCCCCGAGTTCAATACCTTTGTTTTTCCTCTTGGTCCCATGACCATTACTTTGAGGGACGTTGGGGCTTTGCTGAATCTTCCGCCTTTGGGCGATACCATTTTTCCTGGTATGCTAATTTCTGGTGCTGCCCCAAAATTTGATAAAAAGCTTACTGAGTCTTATTCGAGCCTGCAGGGCAGTTACGTCACTGCTGTATCTGAACCTGGCCATTCTGAGCGAGTCGCTTTTCTCCAAGTCTGGCTTTTTAAATATGTCCTTTGTGTTCCTAGCTTGAAACCCTCTATGAGCTACCTGCCCCTATCTCATGAGTTGGCTCGGGGTAGACCTTTGAACTTATGTTCATTCCTCCTGGCTGCTCTTTATAGGGGCATGGCCATGCTCCAATTCCAACTGAAAAATAATGCATCTCCCATTGGCAGCGGGCCTTTATGGCTTGCTCAATTGTGGTTGAGATCTTATTTCCCTCAACTGGGTATTCCACCTTTTCCTCCCCGTGAGGTTTCCTGCTATGGGCTTTTTATTCATCAACTGAGCCCTGTAAATATGTCTATGAGAGACGTTTTCACTTTCTTCCACACTTTGAACTCAACCCTTTCGTTCTTTCCTTTTTCTTCTGAGCAAATTCCTTCTTTTGTACGGCCTCCTTCTACTTTGGCCGAGGCGGATACATTTCTGCCTGTTTGGGTTCAGTTTTTAATAGGGAGAGAATTGTTTTATGACATTCTGATAGGATCCAATGCTAAGGCGGGGGTAGAGATATATGCGCCTCAATTTTGTGCTCGCCAGCTTGGTTTCGGCCAAATGTGGTCTATCCCTCCTTGCTACTCTAATAATTTAATGGATCGCTTCTACATTCTCAACAAAGCAGAAGCCCAAGCCATCGACGCCCGTAATAAACTTTTGGCAACCGGCTTTACTTTTGCTCCCTTCAATCCTACTGCCGTTACTCATCCTCTTTTTGACCAACTGTGGCCATCAGTGAAGCAAAGGTTATTTTCAACTGATGCGAATCGCGCTTTCCACCTCCTGGATAGATAGGGTACTTTTCCCATTTCCACTGCGTCCCCTTCTCGTTCTACGCGCTCTGCTCTTTCATCCCCAACTTCGAAGCCTACTGTTTCTAAAGGTGCTCCCAGTCGCAAGCGGCCAGCTGCAACCGTAATATCTCTGCATGATAATGATGATGATGATGACGCTCCCCTCATCATAAGGAGAAAGGTAACTGAACTTCACCTACTGCACAAGTTGTTTTCTTTTCATGCGATAATGATTTGCTTTTTTAAAAAAAATCTTTCCAGAAGGATTCAACTTCCCCTTCCAAGGCTATAGTTTTGGCCGATTCTTCTTCATCCCTTCTCGCCAAGGCTGCGCCGCCCAAGCATCAAGCTCCAGCAACATCATCATCAGCCAATCCCCTTCCTCAGGGTGTCGACCCCCCAAGCGTGGTCCTAAAGGTAATGCTTACTTTTGATGCCTTTGGCCTTTCTTTATCGCTGCTGTTTCATTGATTTACTGCGGTATGAAATGTGCAGAGATTCTGGTGTCTTCGTCCGGTGGGGAAGGTCCTTCTTGCCCAGCTAAAGGGCAATCTCCTCAAGTGATGGAAGAAATAAGGGGAGTGCCTGAATTTCCAACCACCGCCGATGAGGTCTTTTTACTGCGCTCTTATCTCTGATTTTACTTTGTTGTGTAGAAAACCTTCAATATTGGTCACTCCTTTTTTGCAGGAATCTTATAGCATTCTTAACTCTATCCAAGACTTACTCACCTCTTGGGCGCGCATGAAAACATCTTCTGCATCATCTTCCATTCCTGCGAACGAGGACACGACACTTCTCAAACAGGCATTGTTTGAGTATGTTTCCTTCATGGACATGGAGATCGGCCGTGCCAGCGCTGCTCAGCAAAAGGCCAAGCTAGATATGTTGAGTGCGAACCTACTGCAAGTACTCTCGCTCCCATCGCTCAGCATTTCTACTGATTTTAAAGTGAAGCTGAGGGTTCTTCACGCTGACATCGTTTCCTTGTTGGCCAAGAACGCAGAATTGAAGACCAGAAGTGCCCAATATCTTCGCGCTTCTTCTGAGAAAGAGTCTTTGCTCCAGGAAATTGACAGGAACCATGCTGATTTGACTGAGGTCTCTTCAGAACTTGTAGTGGAAGGCTCTTTGATGTTGAGCCTGGCTGCTGAAATGAAAGAGCTGCAAGCGAAAATGAACGATTGCAGGGCGAGAATGGCTGCTAAGAGGCGTACTGCATCCCAAGGAATTGCAAAAACCAAATCTCTATTGGAGCAGTATCAGAAGTTGGAGGTTGATGATGACTTAGTGAAGGAGTTAGGTATCCTTTCCTCTAGGCAGGGCGAAGAGTGGGATAGGCTTAGGCAACAGATGCGCTCAGCTTGGGGAGAATTGTAATTGAACATTCATTGTTCTAATTTTTTGTAATTTTTTTCGCGCTGACTGCCTTAATTTTATGTAATCTGATGTTATTCATCGTCGTTAATGAATAGTTATTTTGAAGTGGCGTTTATCCTTGATCGCCGATTTTCCTCGTACTCAGTCTTTGTGCCAACATTCATGCATATTCTCTTGGCATTTGAATTTTCTTCCCTAAATCTTTGGGCCATATTGGTTTCACTCACTGGTCATAAATATGACCTTCCACATTCTGGCTTTTGATCTTCCAGCCCCTATAAATATGCCTGTTTATACTCATCATTTTCATCCTCATGCCTTCTCAAATTCAATTTCTTACCATCAAAGCTTCCTGCCACTGCATGGCACTCCGATCGTTTACCAACAATTTCTTCTTCTACAGGGATGGGTTTCTCGACTCATCTCCTTTGTTTTGACATCACTTTTGGTATGGGAGGTATAGGAAATGTCAAATCGAGGCAAGATTTTTGCCATCGGTTTGCTTGTTGATAGTGTTTCTCTTCGCCTACTATTGCAGCAATGCTTTTGGGAAGGCTGTAGGGAACATTTCACTCTCTTATTTGGCCATGGATTGAAGGGTTGTTTCTCCTCGTCTACCATTGTAGCAATGTGTTTGGGAAAGTTGCAGGGGCAGTTCACCCTCTTACGGCCATAGACTGAAGGGCTGCTTCTCCTCGCCTACCATTGCAGCAATGCACTTAGGAAGGTTGTGGGAGCGGTTGGCCCTCTTATTCGGCCATAGAGTGAAAGGCTGGCCGTACTGGTTTCACTCTTTCTGTTCCTTTCAGTCAGAAGATAATTTGTAGCGTGTCTCGCCTTGTATTTTGCCTGTGTCTTTTAATTCTTGTAAAGAATGGTTTGTAAGGAGCACTGGATAATAAAGGACTTTGTTTTGAATATGCCTTGTTCTCTCTGACTTTACTTAGAACGTGATCGTCCAATTTTATTTACCGCCATCGTTCGGCATGAATACATCGCAATTGCAATTTTACCACTTACGCATCTATTCTGTTTATTTTGCTATCAGAACGTGATCGTCCAATTTGTTAACTGCCACCGCTTGGCATGGTTATATTACGATTGCGATTTTATCACTCATGTGTTTATCTGTTCACTTTCCCAAATGGATGGAACGTATCTTTTCAAGTATTTACCATTAATAAATCGTATATGCCTAGTACCATCTAAATCCTCCAAGTGGTAAGCTCCATTAGGCAATACACTCTTTACCCTATATGGCCCTTCCCAATTTGGCGACCATTTGCCATACTTTGGGTCTTTATTATCTAAAGAAAGTATTGCCCTCCAAACCAATTCGTCCGCATTAAAGAACTTGGCTATAACTTTCTTGTTGGAAAATCTAGCCACTCTTTGTTTATGAACTTGCAACCTGTCTAGCACGTCTAACTTCAATTCGTCTAATTCTAACAAATTTTGAATCAACGATTCCTTGTACTCATTCTCGTTCAATTCGTGCTGCCGACGCACCCTTATGGATTGCACGTTGATTTCCACGGGCAATACAGCCTCCTGCCCATAAGTGAGTTGGAAAGGCGTGATGTTGGTGCTTGAACGGGGCGACGTTCTGTAAGCCCATAAGGCCTTGTTCAAGCATTCGTGCCAATTTCTGACATTTTCATCTATCATCTTCCTTATGATAGATTTCAGAGTCTTGTTAGATGATTCTGCCTGACCGTTTGACTGAGCGTAGTACGGTGTGGAATTTACCAATTTAATTCCAAACTCGCTCAAGAATTCATTCACCCGATCTCCATTTAGGGAAGTCCCATGATCTGCCATTAAAGTTTGTGGGATCCCAAATCTATAGATGATATGGTCTCGGATAAACTCTATGATATTTTTCTGGGTGATTTCCTTTAGAGACACTGCCTCAACCCACTTGGTGAAAAAGTCCGTGGCGACTATAATAAAGGTGTGTTGTTTGGATGATGGAGGGTAAATCTTCCCCATTAAATCTATCGCCCAACCTTTGAACGGCCAATGTTTGATAATGGGTACCATGTTGCTTGCTGGTGCCCTCTGTATTGGACCATGTTTTTGACATGCTAAGCAACCCTTTGCATATTGAACACATGATTCACCCATCTTTGGCCAAAAATAACCACTTCTAATAATTAGCCATCTCATCTTTTGGCCGGCCTGATGGGCTCCACATATCCCTTCATGCACTTCGGCCATAATTGTCTTAGCCTCTTGTAAGTTCACGCATTTTAATAACACATCATCAGAACGTTTTTTGAACAATTCTTCGTCTATTAATGCATAGTTTAATAAACGCAATTTCGTTCTTCTATCGATTCGCCCACCAAGCTCTTTGAATGACTCTTTAATCTCATCTATCCAATCCAGTGCGACTCCATCTTCTATGCATTGAATTTCAATTTTCCTTGCCCTCCGCTGAACAACGGGCAATATAGTTCCGTATTCGTAGGTAGATTCCCAATTCATCGCCTTTGAATAGCCAGAAGCCAACTGGGCCAATTCGTTGGCCATGTCATTGTACATTCTATTAACACATTGAAGTTCTACTTGGTCGAATTCCTCCAACAACTCTTGGGCGATTTCGTATAAACTTATAATGGAATCACTTTGACATTTGAAATCACCGGTCAATTGATGAATCACCAATTGAGAATCGCCCCTGATGATTACGTTCTTTAGCTTCATATCTACCATCAACTCCAAGCCTACAATTAAGGCTTCGTACTCGGCTTGATTATTAGTACAGATTTTGTCCAAGGTAAATGCGAATTTATAGCAAACCCCTAAAGGATTATCAAAGCCACTCATACTCCTGCTCCTTTAGAAGTTTTCGATCCATCAAAGTATAAAACCCATGGTTTTAATTCAAATGAATCAACCTCAAGTTCTATTTCGTTGGGAACATCAAGGCATGGATGATCGGCCAGAAAATTAGCCGCCAACAAATGATTGTTTTCGCGCGTTTTTGCAACCCGCCAACAATTACGAGAAAGAGGGGTCAGACGATTGTGTAAGGAACATACCTCTTGAGACAAAGTCCCAAAAAGGGGTGCGTTTACTAGTGAAGAATTACAACTGGAAAGCAGACAAAACGCCTCCAAGGGGCGCAAGCACACGAGTACTGAAAAATGATTAAATTTAAACTAAGAAATAAAAGTTACATGATCTCTTGTAGAGAGTTTTTGATTCGGGCCTTTCTTCTATGACGTTACTTCCTTTTATACTTCTTGAACATCCTTTGGTTATCGAAACTGCTCAGATTTGTTCCATATCCTTCGTAACCGCCCACTCTTTTAGTGAGGAACCGCTTGTTTGGGGAGTAGTTGCTTAGTAACCGTTGCCACTACCCTTGCTGCTTCCTGGATCGTGGGATCGTGCCGGGTTCACTTGCCAACCGCTTCCAAACTATATCCTTTAGACTTGTCTGATCCTGGGCGACTTGGGGTTCTGGGCGACAATGAGGCTGTTGTCCGGGGCGATTGTGCCGTACTACCCTCGTTCGGCCTCTGGGCGTCCCACAATCTTGGGCGATGGTATTCCTTTGTTCTTGGGCTTCCAATATTCGGGTTTTTCCACAGGCCTCCAACTTGGGCTTTTCTTCTTGGGCCTTTTAATTGGCTTCTGTTGGGTCTTTATCTTGGATTTCTCAATTGGATTTCCCTTCGATTTTGGGCTGCATTTTAGTGTGTCAACAAGTTCAATATTCATTGATGATGTTTTCTTCTATGTTAGTTTCATATTATTTTTCTATTAGTGAATTTAGTTAATATATAGATCAATGGAAATTTATGTTTTGATCGAGTAAAATGTATATTAGTTTGTTCAGTTTATCACAACCCTCGATGCTAGTTTGAATATAAATTCCCGTATAAGCAAACACGCCTTTCATAAGCTCAAGAATTGTTATACGGAATAATTTAGCCTCTATCTGGCTAACAAATTATAAATAGTTTATAAATTCATTTAAAGTTAAATATTAATTTCAATAATATATTCATAATTATTAGTAATTTATTATTCACATATTTTGTGGAACCCACTACTATTTTTCTTATTATTTACCTTTATAAATGAAGGCTAAGTTGGAACGAGCGAGATGTTTTGCTGAATAGAATTACAACTGAATGTGAAAAAAGAAGGGGTTGATTTCAATATTAGATCAATCAACTTTAATATGTCTCAATTAAATCATCAACATCAATTTATTTATATATATATTTTTTTGTTAACGTAGGAACCTGCAGCCGCTACCCGTGAGTGCGCACTGGGTAAACCTCGATCTCTGTGCAGTAGTCCGCAAACCACACATGAGAGGTAAACCGCACTAGGCAAACCTGATGCGATGAGTTCGATTGATGAAGTGTTGGTAGAAAATTCAAACTCGTGACCTTTGATCTCCACATTCACCTGTTCAAGCAACTTCGCCACCCCCGAAAGGATAATTCATTTATAATATTATTCATACTACCTTTCGTTAATTAATTAATGTCGAATTTATACATGGGCATTAAAACATAACAAATAGCTGAAATGTAATTTGGAATTGCATTAATATAAATAGTCACTCCTGAAATTTAAAAAGATTTCACCTACATATATAAAAATCAAAAATCAAAACAACAAATTAGTATTCATATATTGAAAAACAAAGGAGTCATAGAAACGCATAATTTTGATATCCACCCACTTATTTGTTGTTTAACATATCCGAAAGTATATAGGATTGTTTGACAAAGTTTTGGTAAATAATTTTATCAAAATTTGATAAAAGTTGATGTAATGTAGTTAGTGAACTGATAATGACAAATCAAAATTGGGTAGCCCAATTGAGATTTTCATGAAAACTAAGCGACCAAATTTAAAATTATCGCACCACATACAAGGCGACACGTCGATTATCACGTAAGTTTTTTGAGCCCTTTGTGTTTTTTTTTTTTTTTGAAAATTCATTTTTTCAAAACTCATTTTTAACCACACATTGTTCAATAAAATAATATTAAACATAAATCAAATTTTTTTTTCTTAATTTTTAACTACACATTCTCCAAAAATCATTATTCAAAAATATTTTTCTCTGTTAAAATAGAGCTCAAACAAGGGTTAAACTTCAAAAAAAAAAAAAGTTAAATAACACAAACGGTGCTTAACATCAGCCTATGTGGCGATGACAACCAATGTCACATTGTCCAATAAATAAGCGACATCTTAATTTTATATGTCAACGTGACATTAACTCTGTAGATATTAAACACCACTTGTAATATAGCAATAGTCCAATTTTCAACGTCCGAGTAATGAATCGGAAGTTTACTAACGAAACGTATTAGACGGGGCTCACGTCGAAAGTCAATTCAAGTTCAGTAATTTAACTGTAGCAAACAGGGGCTAAATGAGTGACCAACTGAAGTTTCATAATAGAAGTTACAATGATTAAAAGTTCAAATTGAAAGTAACCCTATTTATTTTTTTATTTTGTTTTTTCTACAAGAGTTGAAGCCGTGTACCTGGTATGAATTGTACGAAGAAAAACTATAATTTAAGGGGTTGTTTCAGCCTCTTTTTTTAAAAAAAAAAACTCATTTTTTTAAAATTCATTTTCAATCATAAATTTTTTTATAAAATAATATTATATGTAATCGAAAAAAATTTCTTAATTTTTTTACTATACGTTCTCCTATAATCATTATTCAAAAATGCATTTTTCTCTCAAAATGGGATTCAAATATTTAAGGGTCCATTTGATTGTAGAGTGGAAAATGAGTGGAAAGAAAATGTTTTACATAAAAATATTTTCCTAAAAATTGTTTTACTGAGAATTGTAATTAATTGTGGTTGATTTGTATAATTTTTCATGGAAAATGTTCAAAACTTGGTGTTCATTTGACTTCATTTTTTATGAAAATTGTCCATTAAAGTGATAATATTTTCTACCACTGGGTCTAGAATTTGTTCCAATTCCAAAAAAAAAAAAAATAATAATAATAAAAATAATCATATCGAATATCATTCGTTTGACTTTGTTTTGTAGGTAAATTGTCAATAAAAGTGAATTTTTTTTTTACCATTGTGTCTAGAATTTCTTCTAATTGCAAAAAAAAAAAAAAAAAAAGGAAAATATTTACTCACCAAAACATTAAGAATTTATTTTCCTTAAAAATGTGAAAAATTTGGAAAGTTGAAAAATATTTTCCCAATAAAATTTTGCCTATCAGACACTACAAAAGTTGGAAAATAGTTCCATGAAAAATTAAGGGTATCAAACGGACCCTAAGTTCTTGTTTTGTACAGTTTAAATTATTTTTAAATTAATCAAATATACTTTTTATTCACACGTTTCGTAATATTCAAAACTTAAAACTCACTTAGCCATTGTTTGGGGTCCATTTTAATTAGGTTTTAGGGAAAATTGTATTTTTGAATAGTGATTTTTTAAGATATATGTATGGTTAAAAATGAAGAATTTTTTTTGAATTTACGTATAATATTATTTATTGAAGAATATGTAGTCGAAAAGAAGAAAGAAAAAAAATGTATTAAAATTAAAATGGAACTCACTTATGCCTTGTTTGGTACAGATTAAAATCAGATTTTAATTTAAGTCAAAGTCAAACAATCAATATTAACTACATTTTTTATGGGTCCCACAACTTTTCAACCACACATTTCAAAATTTTTATCACAATTTACTAAAAATCTAATTTTAATCCCTACCAAATGAGCAATAAAATCAACTTCTAATAACAAAAAGTCTAGCCTTCATTTAGGAAGAATTTATAACCAATTTAATTTAAAAATAGATGAATGCATAGTGGATTCGTGAATAATATTCGCGAGTTCATAGAAATATTTGATTGAAGTGAAATTTGATAATTTATAAATTTAGTTAACGGATACTCGAGGTTGACCAATCATGCACTTTAATTTTTAATTCACTTGTTATGCTATTTTTATTTATAATTAATACCAACCACCGGCCTGGGCCCACAGGGAATTAAATCTGCATTCATGGGAACGCTCCCTCATTAAATGGGAAAATTTGAATTGCTTTTGATACTCCCAACGAACCATTGAAGCTCACGAAAAATTGAAATTTATAATTAATGTGCATACAAAATTCTATTACATGTAGTCTAATCAACACAAGACGATAATAATAATAACGTATTCATAACATATGAATGGACGTTGTTCAAATATCACTTAAACGGAAGTAAGAAATATTGGAATCAATCAAATAACGGAAAACTAGATTATTATTAATCAGAATATAAACGTAGGGTTTTCAAACCCTACACTACACGTACTTAAAGAGTCAAAATGAAATCTAATTAAATCAAAATGACAAAAATACTCTTAAAATGAATCAAAGCAAAAAACTAAAAAAATTGACCATTAAACGATGTAATTTGATCCTGAAAGTTTGAAAAACTCGAAAACAATTGTATAGAATCGAAAAAGTTTTCAGATTGTATTCACTCACGAAAATCTGACTATTGAGTTGAAAGTTCAAGTGAAGTTAGAACCATTTTCGTCTCATGAAATTAATTTGAACGATGTAAATGATAATGTTTCATTATGTTATCTTAAATGTATACTAATTGGTAAAAAAAAAAAAAAACCTAGATGATTGATAATGTAGTGTAGCCTTGGTATTCATAACACTTATTTTCATTTTCTTTTTAAATAGTTAGACATTGTTGGAGATCTTGACAACCATTCTCTACTGTGAATGTTTTGTAGATTAAAATGAATTATGACAATAAATAAAGAATTTGAATAGTAAAAAAAGTTCTTCCATTAATATTAATAGCTTGTTTGATACGGCTTAAAATTCAATTAAAATTGAAAATATGGCCGTTATTGGGTCTCACCCGTCTAATAAAAGTCAACAATAACGGCTATATTTTCAATTTTAATCTCTAACAAACACCCTCTAAGAAAAGGGTCATAAAAATTCATAATAGTCGTTCGATTGATCAGAAAATATCAATACAGTTAGAATTCAATGCGAATTTATAAAAATTAACGATCAAATCACTACGAATTTACGATCACTCACCAATTTTCTAACCTATTTTTTTTTAATTTATAAGTGTAATTAGAAATTAATTAAATTTGGAAATGTTTGATCATTTTAACTATGCATTAGGTGGAAAGTTACGTATGATATTCGACTTTAAAGGCATTAAGATAAACAACATGTGAAGCAAGCCCATTTGTAGACAATTCTGGAAACTAAATTGCGTTTAAGCAAAGTACTCTACTCAAATCTAATTGAAAGAGAGACATGTTTCCATTTTCGAATACACTTGTTATTCTCTCTGCTTTTTTTTTTTTAAATAATAAAAGTTGAATTATAATCTGAAAATAATACAGTAGAGAGGGTTTTATTTTACCACTTAAAAAGAAGTTATTTTTAATTATTTTTTAGGGATAACAATGGAATGGGACTCGACGTTGCCGAAAAGGGGATTAAAATATCCCGCTTATCACTCATTTACATATTTATTTTTATAATATGATGAGAATTAAAAATTTAAAAATAGAGACTCAGAGGAAAATGCTAAGTGTACGGAATAAATGTACACAATGATTGACACAATGTGATGTGGCACCCATCCCGTCATTGATGTGTAAATGTCAGATTTGAATTAAAAGTTTGAATGAATGCCACGTGTAATTATGTAGACCA
This sequence comes from Fraxinus excelsior, assembly GCA_019097785.1. NCBI lineage: Eukaryota > Viridiplantae > Streptophyta > Magnoliopsida > Lamiales > Oleaceae > Fraxinus > Fraxinus excelsior. Next base: position 13,454,559 of record CM032642.1, read on the forward strand.
TTATGTAGAAAGTTATGTAGTTGTAGTATCACCCATGAAAATCTTTGCCATTACTAACAAAAATGATTTAGGGCACGTTTGAAATGACTTTTGAAAAATCAAAATGAATTTTACATATCTAAAAGTTATTTTGACCAATTTGGCTAATTTTTTTGAAAGTATTTTTTGTTAGATTCCGTCTCGCGTGACTTTTGATTGCTTTTGGATCCGTTCGATTAATTTTATGAAAATACTTCTAGTAGTTAGAAGATATTTTAGAAGAAGATAGTTCAATGTGATTTATTCTAAAAACACTTTTGAAATAGTACTCTCTTAAAAATTAATTTTCCAATAAGAATTAAAATAGCTTTATTCAAAAATTCTTCTACAGAAAATAAAAACAAAAGTCACGTCAAATGAACTTTTAGAAGAGTTATTACGAAAAATTGGTCTAATGTGACATTTTCAAAATAAAAAACTTTCTTTAAAATTAATTTTTTTTTTTGAAAAAAGTAAAGTAACTACTCCCTAAAACTCTTCTAAAGGAAATAAATAAAAGTAATGAAGGGGCCCCAAGTATAACTTCTTCAGTGCTTAGTGGCATTCCAGTAATATGTCCACAAAGTAAAGGGCCAATATGTTCAAACTTATCACTGACTATGACAGTTTTCACTCATAACTTCCGCTTGGTAGCCATTGAAGGCCACGCTTTGGCTTAAATCTTAAATTTCTCGCTTTTTTCAATTTCCACTGATTTTTTTTTTTCTATTTTCTTAGCCATTTTTTTCTCATCATGTAATCCTCTCAACCACCATTCATATGCCATAATTCAGTTTTTTTTTTCATACACACGCACTGCATTGACATTCTCTCCGGAAGAAATGGCGGTTTCCGACAATTCCACCGGTTCCGGTGAATCTTCAAGCAGCATTTTTACCTCCAGAACCCCGATTCTTGGTCAAAAACTCGATGTGGTAATCATAGCGACAGTTGTTGTAATGCTGATAATTTTCCTGTTAATTTTGCTTTTCCTCCGTTTGAATCGGAATTCAAAGCGACGCCGCATTGCCGTGAAGTACAGCTCAGGACTGTTGCCTTTAGAGATCAACGAAATCAAAGACTCGGATCGCACTGAAAGCCGTAAAGTGAACCAGCTGGAAAACACAAACATAACGTTTTTGGTGGAAGACGTGGTGAAGGGTGTTGAATTCGGTAAAAAAGGAGGCTCGGAGAGCACTGAGTTGGATTCGAATCGGAGTGCGTCGTCATCTTCGGCGACGGTGTCGAGTGATGGGGTGAATAACTACGGGTGGGGCCGATTGTACAGTTTGAAGGAGCTGAAAATTGCGACCAATCAATTTTCCGACGAGAATGTGATTGGAGAAGGCGGTTATGGCATTGTTTATCGAGGCATTTTGGATGATGGCTCTGTAATTGCAGTTAAAAGTCTCCGAAACAACAAGTAAGTATTTCCTCTACTAAAAAATTACACTAGCATGCTTAAATTTGCGGAAGGTAACAAACAGTCTAGTATTTTTAACAACAAAGTCTTGTTTCTGAATAAATTTGAAGTCGGCTGTGTGGATCATTTTCTATATTGGATTGAATTGTGTAAAACTTAATGCTGATGGATGACGGTGATGTTCTTTCATTTTCTGATTCATGTTTGAATTGTAGGTTTATGATTGTTTCTTTTTCTTATTTAATTTCTGTTTTGAGTTTTTGATTTATAAGTGGAGAGGATTAATATATTTGTTGAGTTCTTTAGATGGAATTGGAAGGGAATCAAAGCTTCATAGATCTTGATTGTATTGAATTCAGTGTCCAGATTACTAATTTTTGTCTCTTTTGACTGTGGATTAAAGTAAAACAAAGTAAACGTTAGCTTTTGTATCTTTAGTCCTTTATGTGCTGTATTATTCCATGGTTAAAACTTTAAATCCATCTTTTGCCTATAATTAATTTTCATTTTAGTGTTGCAATGCACTTTGTTACTTTATTTTATATTGATTAACTTTCTTCCTTATCTTTTTCTGCCTGAATAACTTTCCCCCTTTTCTATTTATTAATGGGATAAGTTTGCTGGTTTTACGATGTTACAATTCAATTGGCAATATTGGTAAGATCTGAATACAAGGATATGTTAATTTCTCTAGGCCAGTGACTTGTTGATAAAATAAATTTGGCCGGGATGGATTAGATACTCTCCATTGCTAGCAGTTATATTTATGATGCAAGTTGGTCTGCATCACATTTCTATTTTGTAATTCAAAGCTGTCAACATTAACAGTGTGCTATACAAATAGGAATGGAGGGTATACGCAGAGCATCATAACTATGATGCACCGACACCGACACGTGTGTCCGACACGATACGTGTCGGAGCGATTTTTAAAAAAAGTACATACATGACACGTCATCGATACATTGATTAAATTCTTAAAAATTCTTCATTTATATAGTATAAATTTAGTTTTATACTTGTTATTAATTTTTCTTGTTGAAATCTTTTAAACATGAGTACTTATTTGTAAACATGAGTACTTATTTGTTACTTGCTAATAATTTTGAATTAACAATATATAATATTTTTAATATAAAAAGAAAAATGATTACAGTAGAGTGTCCAATAAGTGTCGGTATCAATTCGTGTCCAACACGTGTCGGACACGGTTTCACGGATCGCAGGTTTGGCTCCCGAGGTTCAACGCCTCAAGACTGCCCTCACCTCATTCTCTGGTCGGCAAGCTCGAACAACTGGCATACATGTATGCTATGAGTAGGATATAAGGGAGAATACCTGCATATGATCATATATCATTAGTGCACCAATGGTAAGATAGGGCTCACGCCTAGCGGTTAGCGTGCTTGCCGTGCCGAATGGGGAGCTAAGCATTCTCACTGCGTGACATTCTCCTCCATTCGAATTCGCTTACGTCCTCGTAGCGAGAAGAGAGTTTCGCATCCACACGCATCCGTCTCGTTGCAAGGTTAACAACGACACCACTCCAAATGGACAGGCCTCCAAACCTGCAGTAACCCGTACTTGCCGCCTTCGACACCAAGCTTCACCCTCCGCCCCTCTGAGTATTGGTTCTTCGGATGGACGGCCTCCAAACCGCAGCACTTCAACGCATATCGAATTGTGCCCTGCACGGTGCGTTCTTCGAAAACTCCTTGAAATGCACCTTGGCAATTGCGCAATGCTGCCTTCTTCATCCTTCTTCCCCACAGCTTCTTTCGTCATGTCCCGCCAGCTTGCCGACACGATCCGTGGCCTAAAATCTTTTCTCTGCAAGAACACACGACATTGTCCAATAACAACACCGCATGCTCGAGCGGTCCCGCTCTGATACCAACTTTCACGGATCACAGGTTTGGCTCTCGAGATTCAACGCCTCAAGACTGCCCTCACCTCATTCTCTGGCCGGCAGCCCGAACAATTGGCATACATGCATGCTATGAGTAGGATATAAGGGAGAATACCTGCATATGATCATATATCATTAGTGCACCAATGGTAAGATAGGCATCGCGCCTAGCTGTTAGCGTGCTTGCCGTGCCGAGTGGGGAGCTAAGCATTCTCACTGCATGACACACGGACACGCTACCTTAATTGAAGTGTTCATGCTACAGATATCATAAATGACATGACAATAAAGCTCGGAAATTTTGAACTATTTTATTCATTTTCCCAAACGGATATCATAGTCCATAGGTATAAACCTTGTCATAGGAGCTTTTATGGAAAATAGCATCACGAATGAAACAGTTGGCTTTCAATGGTTTTTTTTTTTTTTTTTTTGGACGAAGTCCCTTAGTGGGGACTTACATGTTACAATAATTGGAGGTTTGGGATCCAAATGGCAATGAGTTTTGATTGGGGTCTCAAGCGCTTATTTATGAAATACACGAGCATGAGGAAATAGGAAATTTGTGAACCTCAACGATTAAATGATTGAGCATAGCAGAATGTAGAATATGATAGCTAAATTCCATCTGCTGTACAGTTACACACTACGGAACATGCAGCTGCTTAAGTACTTTCTTTCTACTTTGGTAGACATCTCATGCTCTATTAAAAACGAAACAGCTATCAGTTAAAATTGATTACACTTTCTGTTACTTCGAAACATATGAAATGTATACTAATGCTGTTTCATCTTTTAATGATAGGGGTCAGGCAGAGAAGGAGTTCAAGGTGGAAGTTGAAACCATTGGAAAAGTAAGACACAAGAACCTTGTGGGTCTGATTGGGTTTTGCGCAGAAGGCACTCAGAGGTATAACTCACTAGCCATTTTGTTTTTCTTTTGTATAATCTAGATATCTCTCTTTTCTCTTGAACTCTTAAATAATTACTGCATCAGGCTACTTGTGTACGAGTACATTAATAATGGCAATCTGGAGCAGTGGTTACATGGTGATGTGGGGCTGGTTAGCCCTCTCACTTGGGAGATCAGGATGAAAATTGCCATCGGGACAGCGAGAGGGTGAGACATTCTTATTCGTCCACCAGAATCCTGGTTCATCTTGTGTGTAAATGATTACTTTTCTAAAAACTTAACTTGATGTCTATTTCTCGTCGTTGCCATTTGATATTTCATCCCTTTAATGTTTTTTTTTGCTGTCAATGTGTAATATTTGTTCTTTTAGCACTAACCGGTGAAATTTCGGGAAGATGTTTTTAATGTTGAAGTATTTATTAGGAGTTATAGCTAAAAAAAAGGAAAAAAAAAAAAGAAGAAGAAGAAGAAGAAGAGAGGACTAGAAATATTGGAATATTTTGAACACCATTGAAAAGCTGAAGCCTGGGCACAAGTGCTACTTTGCATTGTTAGGAGGTTATGTGAGAATCTTTCTCGAGTGATTGACTAGAAACATACGAGTCCAGCTGCTAATCTTGATGTCATTCCGTATTAATAGCTCTAAATTGAACATGTTTGTCATTATTATATGCATCATATATTCATAATATTCCTTAAACCATTCTACTTATATATGCTGTCTAAGAAGGAATATGGGAACTTGTTCTTAGCATTATGATTTAAAAGCTTACAATCAATTTATTGCACAACCATTGAAGTGACCCATGCTGTGATTTTGAATTGCTATATACCTGCATTAGTGTTTTCCATCTTAAGATTATTCAGTTAAGAAATTTACAGTTATTGAGCAAGAAGTTATTCCAGTACTGCTCATTTTGCCTTGACAGCTCCATCATATAACTGCTTTATCAATTTTTCATAATTATGTGATTACAGTGGACAATATAATTTCTGAAGATGACCACAAGCATTCCCAAAAATTATCAAAGGTTAAAATTCATATATACAAGCTTCAAACTTACCGTTATCTTCATATTTTTTTGGTCGCAGGCTGGCATATTTGCATGAAGGATTGGAACCCAAAGTTGTGCATCGTGATGTAAAGTCCAGCAACATTCTTCTTGATAGGAAATGGAACCCTAAAGTATCTGATTTTGGACTTGCCAAGTTATTAGGATCTGAGAAAAGCTACGTTACAACACGAGTGATGGGAACCTTTGGGTTTGTTTTCTTTTGACTTTCATTATGATTTTCCATGAAGTTATAAAGCAAATGGCGAAATTCTTGTTGCTTCTCATCAATCCTTTGCTAATAATTATCTTTGTATGTGGCTATAGATATGTTTCCCCTGAATATGCAAGTACTGGAATGCTCAACGAGGGGAGTGATGTATATAGTTTCGGTATTTTACTGATGGAGTTAATTACTGGAAGAAGTCCTGTTGACTATTCAAGACCACCTGGAGAGGTGAGTGAAGTCTTCTCCCTTGTTGAACTATCCCTCGCACCAGATGGAGCATGTTTGACTCAGCTTCAGAAAAGTAGAAGTTACTTCTAAAGAACTTGTTAAATATGTCTGGATATGATTTTTTTATTGACTTCTCAATAAAAAAGTTGCTCATTTTGAAGTAACTCTTACACTAATGTCAAAAAAAGTAATTTACTTATTTTGTTTTTCAGGCAAGAAAAAGAACTATTTATTTTAAAATTTGTTTATTTATAAGTAGACCTTTTTAGCGGCAAACATGCTTTTAAATCACATTTATAATTTTCTATCTCCTGAATCAATTCCAGATGACCTTGGTCGACTGGTTCAAAGGGATGGTATTAAGTCGTCGTGGAGAAGAGTTAGTGGACTCCATGATTGATGTTCCTCCTCCTTCAAGATCTTTAAAGAGAGTACTACTCATCTGCCTTCGCTGTATAGATTTGGATGCCAACAAGCGTCCAAAGATGGGGCAAATTGTACACATGCTTGAGGCAGATGAATTTCCTTATCGCACAGTGAGTGAAATCCTTCCACTGCATTTTCTTACACAATATACGAGCTAGTATCTTTTACTATGAATTGGTTATTTGATTGTTATTTCTCTGTCCATATCCTCAACCTTTCTCACTGAGAATATGTAAATTGCTTCTAATATAATTCTCACTCACAGGCAAGCCTTCCAATTTTATAACATGGTAGATAAGATTGATTGGATAATAAGCCCCTGTTTGTCTCCCTTTTTTATGAACACGTTTTTTTTTTTTCAAACTTATTTTCAATCACATTTACACAATAAAATATTTTGCACGTAATCCCAATTTTTTTCCTACTTTTTAACCTCACATTCTTCAAAAAGTCATTATTCCAAAAATCATTTCCCCAAAAGCATTTTAAAAGGGAGACAAACAGAGGCTAAATAAGAAAAGTTAGTTAACTTCTTATCTAGTACTCTAGAGTCCATTACTAAGCACTAAACATGCTCGTAGTGTACAAGTCAAGGACTTACATCTCGTGAAGATCGCCAAATCTTCCCAGCTTAGGATCAATAAATCCACATGATGTTTTTCTACAACCTAGGTCACTTGGAGTAACATCTTTCTTTTCTTATAGCTTTAATCGTCTATATAAATTAGCTCCTCCATTTCTTACAGGAACCTAGATCTACCCGTGAAACATCTCCTCTACATCCCCGAACAACTAGTAACAACAAAATTCTATTCTAACCCAAGGACGCGGTGAATGACGATGTACAAAAATCTAGGAGGAGATGATGATTGTTGATGGTGATGCATACTAGTTTTATAGTGAGTAATACTTATTTACGAAGTTACACTTGTAAGAAAAGGAAGTGGAATGATTGCTTATCGGTATCTCCTGGTACATCATGGTTCTTTAATTACATACTTTAATTGTCATATAACAATCTAAGTGAGCCTTGTATATACAAGTACATTACATGTAAGTTTGATATGCACTATCAGATTAGGATAGGCATAATACGCATTTTAATTTTCGCTTCTTATTTAATAATATTCAGTGTTGTATGATCAACTTATCAAATATGCCATATATGTGCCAAAAACATATTGAAGACAACGAGTTCGATCGACATCTGGGATCAGTTTTTTGACCCTTTCTTATGTTATGAGCTTGATAGTGTATTATTTAATGAGACTATTGGGTTTGAGCCTTGGGGCATGATCCGAGCCCAACTAAAAGTTTGGACTGTGTAAGCCTATGGGTCACTTGTAATATTTTTTAGGGAACAATACATACACGAGGTGTTTACTATACACTATTTTAGTTTAAAGAAACGGGCTTTAAACATTCACAAATCGGGTGATAAATAATATGTAAAATATATTATCAATATAAATTAATCTTACCCCATCCCTCCCTCGATTTCAATCCTAAATATTTTTCTCATTCTTCTCTCTATCATCTCCCTTCTTTCATCTCTCTTCCTTCTATCTAATAGCGACGAGCCTCAATGCTGTGTGACGACTAACTGCACACTCGGCAATCACTTATCTATGCGACATTGTGCAGTAACGAAAGAGCCATTGCATGTGTTGCGCATGACACGGTGAGAAACAGCGCCGTGCGTGCCATTGCGTGCACCGGTTATGACGCTATTGCAATGGCAACATTTTATAGAGTTTTGGGATGGATTTAGACCTGGTCCAATCTCCTATTGAGCTGAAAATTTAGGGTAGTTTTTGTTTGTGGTTATTGATGTTGTGCAAATGGTGGTGATACTGCATGTGTTGATGGTAATGTGGATATGTGATCTATGCACCATGACATATGACCTATGATTTTTAAATTGTTACCTCTATATTGATCTAATGTTTTATGACATGTTCTCTTGGATTTGTGATTTGTTGACATTGATCTATTACCTATGCAATATGACATATGGCTCGTCAATTGTTAGATGTAACTTGTAAAATATGAACTGTGACATGTGATCTTGAATCTCTCACATGTTATTAGTGCACAAAGACGTGATATCTGATATGTGATCAGTTAATATTGATTTGTGCCTTGTTGATATTGATATGTGACATATACAATATGACATGTGACATATGAACATAAGTTAATGATTTGTGACTAGTTCTATTTGATTTGTAACATATGCATAATGACATGTGACTTGGTACCTGTAACCTATGACGCTTGACATGTAACAAGTGTACATTGAACTTTGACGGTTAAATCAGAACTTATGACAAGGGACATGCGACCTGTGCAAATGAATATGTAACCACAGAACACTTTATAAACATGTGACATTCACCGCACAACCACCATTATTTGCGAACTACTACCATTCCACCACCACCACCACTAGCACTATTACAATTCCAACAACCGACAAAACCAACAAAATAGAGGAGATCAGCGGTTTTAATTTCCACTATCAACCACCAACAAAAATCACGGCAAAACTTCGACTAATTAGTCATCACTTTTGGTCAACTTGGAAAAAGTCATCGCAAAACACCATCAATTCCATCAAATTGTGCACAGTGGCCCCCCAATTGATTATGTCGAATTGTGATATTTGGAGACAGACAAAAGATCGATAGAGAGAAGATAAGAGAGAGTGCGCGTGTTTACTAATAATATTATTATAATATTAAAAGGTGAGTTATGACCTGTTTTTTTAATTAAACAAATCTTAAGCTTGATTTTTGAAATGCAATCTTAAAAAACCTGCCTTCCTTTAATTTCCACTGTTTTAAAAAGAAAATTAACATTTAAATTTATTTTTTTCCTGACAAATTGCCAAGCCTGTCGACTTGACACCTCAAATGAGGCCACAACTAAGGTCAAAACTAATATTAAGTCACATTTGGCACATTCAATAAGATGCCAAATTTTTTTTTTTTTCTCTTCCAAGTGTTACCCAATATCAAACAAGTTTGGAATTATATATCCTAGTAAAATATTGCAATTAATTAATTCGTCCTGACATAGCACACACATACAAAATTTATAATCGATGTTGAATCACATATAACTAAACAAATAAATAAAAACATTGGAAAAAAATTATCAATTTCCTATTCATTCCACTCCAGGGCGTGTTTGGTAGAGATTAATATCCAATTAAACTTGAAAATATAGTTGTTATTGGGTCCCACTCGTTAATTTTCAATTTTAATTCGATTTTTAAAAAGCTAAAAGTAACTTTTGAAATTATGAAGTCTTTTTTTTTTTTTTTTGAAGATGTTTGCATAATTTTGGGTAATTGGCGCAAAACGTCCCTATCTATGACGGTTGTTGTGGAAAACGTCCCTACGTTCGATTTTTTGGTGCAGAACGTCCCTACCTTTGCATTTTCTTGCGCAAAACGTCCTTTTGACCAATTTTTAACATAAAATGACCATTATACCCTCTTATATAAATAAAACAAAAAAGAAAAGAAAAGAAAAATAAAGAATAAATTGTAATCTAGTCCAAAACATTTTTAAAAGTGCAAATCAATCCAAATAAATTATTAAAATATTAAAAATAATCAAAAATAAAAATAAAAAATTTTTCTCCTATCCTCATTTCTTGTCTCGCCCTTTCTTTCCCCGTCTCCTTTCCCACCTCGACGGAAAAGTTTTTATTTTTATTTTTGATTATGTTTATAATTTATTTGGATTGATTTGCACTTTTAAAAATGTTTTGGACTAGATTACAATTTATTCTTTATTTTTCTTTTCTTTTCTTTTTTGTTTTATTTATATAAGGGGGTATAATGGTCATTTTATGTTAAAAATTGGTCAAAAGGACGTTTTGCGCAAGAAAATGCAAAGGTAGGGACGTTCTGCACCAAAAAATCGAACGTAGGGACGTTTTCCACAATAACCGTCATAGGTAGGGACGTTTTGCGCCAATTACCCGCATAATTTTCTTGAATGTGTTCTGAAAACTCTACTGTAAAAATCAAAAAATAAAAGTAAGAACGATGTGAAACGGGTCTGTCGCACTAAGGTTTCGATGTTGGAGGAATGGTCGCACTCAATCTGTATAGACCTCGACAATTTGGATTTTGGACAGATTCAGAACTGTTTGTTGGGAATATATCTGACAAAATGAAATACATTTGGATGGTCCACAACATAGGTACAAACTTTTTTCTGGTAAATAATAATTAATGAAATGACAAATTAACTTAATGTAGGATAAGTTTGCCTTAAGCAGTACTAATAATTGATTAATATAAGTGGGATCAGTTCTTGGGGAGAGGAAATTCCTTAATGATGTGTTGTTTTTGGAGTTTCATTTCCTCTAAACAGTTTGACAAAATTTTATGCTTGCAGATTATAGAAATGTAGTTGAACAGAGTAGAAGATGAAAACAGTGGATTGATGAAGAACGCGTTGGCTAGAAAATGAAAAAAAAAAATTGAATTTGCGTGTAATATTATTTTATTGAATAATATATAGTTGAAAATAAAAGAGAGATAAATGCATTTTAAAAATAATGAGGACCAAACAAGGGCTAAGTACTCAACAATTTGGTCCAAAATTTAAATAAATTTTGTCTAAAAAATACACAAATAAGACAATGACTCACCTGCAGGTCCTGCACGTAGGGATGGTAAGAAAACCCAACAAACCCGGTACCCGCATGGCCACGTCTCGCCTCCCCCCGAACGGAGCGGGGATTATCTACTTAATCGGATATTCAAGACAGGGATGGGGACGAGATGGGGAATTTTGCCCCGAAGTGGGTTCGGGGCGGGGACGGGTATCAGGCGCCTCGCCCCGTTTAATAATTTTTATTTTTAGAATTTTATATTTTAAATGAAAAATTTTATTAGTTTTAATAGAAAACGGGAATTTAAATTATTTGTCTTAATCTAATGAATGAGGGAAATAAAAAAAAAAATAAAATTAAACGGGATGGTAAACGGGGCAAGGGCCTCGCCCCGCCTTGCCTTAAACGGGTAACGGGGCGGGGGCGGGGACAGGGTGGGGAATTTCTTGGCGGGTTGGGGCGGGGTTGTGCCGCCCCGCCCCATTGACATTCCTACTTGCACGTGAATCGAATCCGACCTAACTTGGATTCGGACGAGGACCATGGCTCGTGCAAATGCGAAACCGGGCTTGTCGTGTCAAGTCGAACTGATTTGGGCGTCGACGTGCATGCTCGCAGACTTAAAATCGAACCCAATAGGATCTCGATTTTCCAATTCTAAAAACTATTGGTACTCCTTGAGACCCAAACCCAATTGTCAAATTTCCACTATATACACCGTACAAAAGTTTCCAAGGTTTCCATGTGGGATGAACGTTCAACAATTTCTAATTAAATGAAATTCTTCACTTGTTTAAATTTTAAAGCGGATAACTTTGAAATTAATTATTTAATTCAAATTCTAAATGATTCTTGATGAATAAATATATCATATTAATTATCTCGCGGGGTAGAACGTGACTATAATTGATCCCATTAATTTCGGAGTACATATCCTACTGAAACTAGAATTCAAAGTTGACCCATCTCATTTTATGTTAAACCATTTCCAGTAAGATGTACTTGCACCATGTTAATTAGGGAGAGTGTGATTCGATTTCATTTTAATTATTTCTCATATTGTAAATTTGACACGAATTATATCTCAATTTAGAGATCCTTTTGATTTTTGAAATTAATAAAATCGAATGGAGTTTGGTTCCATTTGAATATATTTTCATTGGATTTATGCCTAGGTACAATTCCATATTTACAATATCCTTAATTCGAGTCCCCTCAGAATCACCGATGTGAGTACCTGGTCGTAAATTTCAGAGTCCCGTGAGATTAGTCGAAGTGCGCGCAAGTTGGCCCAAACATCCACGGTTAAAAAAAAAAAAGGAGATGTAAGGCAATATTTATTGATTATTATGTTCAATTTTAATATATTAAAAATATACTATAAGAGCATATAAGGTGCCCTTTACAAGTGAAACACTCTCTATTTTAATGAGTCAATCCTTAAAGTTATGTTCTAAAACTCTTCAAATTAACCATCTAAAATATAGAGTGAGAAAAATAAGAAATACTTATTGAGAGTAGTAAAATTAAGTGTAAAAAATAAAGAGATTATCGGAATATTTTAAAAAAATTTACTCTCTAAATTTATAGATATTTTCTAAAATTTTAAAATATGTTGTTTAAAAATAGTCTTTTGGAGATTTTCTAAGAGTTCTCTGGTAAAACTAGGGGTGGGCGTGGGTTGGGTTGAGTCGATTTTTCCCCCAACCCATACCCAACCCAGCATGGTCGGTTTGACATAAATTCAACACAACCCAACCCATGTAAAGATTGAAACACAACCCAACCAAATGTCGGTCGGGTTGGGTTGGGTTGGTCGGGTTAGGTTGGGAGTTGGGACGACCTATCAACAAACATTAAAGTCACCAAAGTACTAAATTTAAAGCAACATTAATATATTGCGTTAAAGAGAGATGTATTGGAAGAGAGATCTCATCCAAAATCACAACCAATGTTGATTTGGTGAGACGATGCTCACCGCGTGAGAGAGATGATGGAAGATATGTTAGGTTTTTTTTTGTTTCTCACTTTTTTTTTACCGGGTCTCTCACTTTTATTCTGTTTTAGTTTGGCAAAGTCTTTTAGTTTTTTAATTAGCGGGTCGGGTTGACTGGTTTTTGTCGGGTTGGATGGGTTAACCTACAACCCGACCGACCCGACCCAACCCGACCAAGCAACCCAACCCAAGAAAAAAATGGAAAAAACTCGGGTCGGGCGGGTTGATCGGGTTGGGCGGGTTTTTGCCCACCCCTAGGTGGAACAATTGATTGGGTTTGACTATAATAAATTAATTGCAAAATCGCCAATCTTTAAAGATTAAGGACATGTTTGGTGTGAATTTTTTTTAAAAAAAAAATTTTTTTTTTAAGGTTTTTTTTTTTAGAGAATGTCTTTCTATATATAAAAAGTGGCTATTAAACGGAATTTGTTGGTTTAACGGAAAAACTAATGGAATTTCTTGATTTAACGGAAAAATTAACGGAATATCTTTTTTCACCACCCCTTATTTTCAAAATTATAATTAAATAATAATAAAAATAAATTAGTTTTTGATAATTCCTTCAAACTAAAATATCTTGGAGCTAACTTATCCGAATCGACTTTTTCTCGAATCTGATTTATGTATATAATTACGATTTATCCAACGAGGCCAATATTATTTACGATAACTCCATCAATATCTAAATATTTGACAAAAAAAAAATATAATTTGATAAATGTATCATTTAGTCCATAACTTTCAAAATATTAAAATATAGTATATAAAAATTGAATTATATTTTATGAAAATTTTCGGGGTATTACATTCTCACCCCCTTAAAATATTTTCGTTCTCGAAAATTTACCCGTTACTTACCAATACTAAGTCTAACACATGATATACATATATTATCGTAATACATATCATACTTTAACGATAAAATGAATTGCATTATTACTTAAAAAAGAGTAAAGACTTAAGTCATGCAAAAAGTTTAAGCTTTCGTTTGTTTCTCATTAAAAACCCATAAAATGAAAAATATGACCGTTATCCATCACATCAATCTATCAATTTTGAATTTCTATATCTTGTGTGGGGTCCAATAATGACTATATTTTTCATTCTCATTCTACATTAATGAGAATCAAACGGAGTCTAAATAAACTCATCTTCTTACCCCTTAACATACCTTGCGTTTTCTGTTTGTGATTTTGGGTTGGAGATGACTGAGAGAAGCACTTTATTTAATTATTTATCAATTACATAAACATTACATCATTAATTATTTAATTAACCAAAAAAATTACATCTTTATTAATAACAAATTAATTCTTAAACAAAACTATTAAATATAAACTAAGCAAACGTGTATTGCACGTTGCTCGCACCTAGTGTTACTAAAAAGTAAGAAAAAAATTGTAGATTTAAGTGCAAAATTATTTTATTGAGAAAATGTATATTAAAAAAAAAAAAAATTAAAGAATATAGACAAACAAAGGCTAAATAATGTAATTGGGTAATATTACAAATAAACCATTAAAAAAATCAAAAGAAAATGCTAAACATAAGCACTAGAATTAATTATTATCTCCAACAAAAATATATTTAAATAGATCGCTAGCATTATCAACTTGACACTCATTTCTTTCATTTCTTTTTCCTTTTTTATATCACCAAATGATTTCACAATATATTTATTTAATTTTATCTACTGTATTCCAAATAAGGAAAATTATTAAATTTCTAAAAGTGACGATCAAATTATTTAAATTATATAAAGCAGAATTAATTATTTAATATTATTATCGCAGCCATAATTTTTCTTTTTAAAAGTGATGCACATAATTCATAAAGAGGCATCATAAGATTACTTTTTTGTGTGCATCTAGAATGAAGATTGTACGTATACGAATATCAAAATTTGTCAAGACAAACCCTATTTGATAATCATTATTTAATTTTTTTTCTCGTACTCACTTACAACCGCATATTTCACGTAAACTCAAAATTTTCCCATACTTTTTAACTACGCATTCTTAAAAAAAACTACTATCCAAAACTCATTCTCTACGTAAAAAAAAAAAAAAAAAAAAAGCTATCAAACAGGGCCTAATTTCTTCTTGTTGCACCACGACATGACGTCAAATGGTTAGCATTTCATCTTCAACTGATTGATACACATTAAAAATTTCATCATCATTTTTTTACTCATTTTCAACCACACATTCTTTAATAAAATAATATTTTTCATCATATCAATAAATTTTTCTTCTTTTTCAACCATACAATCTCCATCAGTCTATTATTCCAGATACATTCTTTCAAAAAAATGTGGCTCAAACACACCCAGTTTGTATTTCACAACACGATTGGACTAGATGATAAATGATATATCAACACGGTTTATATTGTCCGATCTAACTCAGTAATTTCGAAATACGAGGTAAAGAGAGTTCCTAATTTGAAACTCTTGGTCCCCCCTCTCACTATCTAGACTAATTTCATGTATGTTTCATTGTTAAATTGCCCCTTCCTGAATTTTGTCAAGACTCTAGGAAGATGGAAAGGGACTCAAATGACACACACCCTACCTAACAGGTTAAGGTATTGACTACTATTTTAGAAACCCGTTTAGGCATTGATTCAAAAAATGAAAATGTTCTCGAGTCTAAGAATCGAGCATGGATTAAATAAATAATTATAACTTTTGTGTTACATTAAAAAAAAAAACAGAACTTGTAACTATAAAATCAGCTCCAGTTCACCCGATTCTGGGTGAATCTGTCGGTTTGTTTTTACTTTTTATCGAGTTTTAAATTTTCGATACTTACTAAAAACTAGGCTAGTTCTTGAACTCATTTTCAATCTTTGCGGTCGAACTTGGGTGTTGGATTCCTATATCATTTATCATGACACAATTATTTATATACTATTCATTTGAAAATTAATCACTTATGAGTGCAACCCACCCCTCAATTATAAGTAGGGCATATCTACATTGGATTTGAGTCAAAAAAGATAGTCAAGAAATCCCTTTCACTCACTCTCCTGCCTCAAAGCAATTCCCTTTAATTCTCTGTCCCACAAGAAAGTGAAATAACCCAAGTTATGTCTCCTCAGATTCCTTTCTTTATTTCAAATAAAAATAAAAAATAAAACATCCTCTGTGTCTTTATCTTCCTGTGGCCGTTCTTATTTTTTCCCACTGCTTTGTCTGTGGGGTAGCTGGCCTTTTTCTTTTCTTTCCTTTCAAATTATGGGTCTAGTACATAAATCATTTTTTACCATTCTGTTCATTTCGTGAAAGATTTAAAAAAATTAAATTATTAGCAACCAAGATAAATCATGTTAGTTTTGATCTATCGCTCTTCTAACTCGTTATACCGATATCATATGATTCATATGAACGAGTCATTTTAGTATATGCAAGTACAAATCGCATAAGTAGAATAATAAAAAGATAAAGGGCATATTTAGCTTCTGTTTAGTTCGGTGAATTAAAATTAGATTTTAATCTACACCAAACATGGGTTTAGTTAAAGTAAGACTTTAGGGTGTGTTTGAGTCACGTTCTTTTGGAAGAATGTATTCTGGAATAGTAAATTGATAGGGAATGTGTGGTTGAAAAAGAAAGGAAAAATTATTGATGTAATGAAAAATATTATTTTATTGAAAAATGTGATTGAAAATGAGTAGAAGAATGATAATGAAAATTTTAATGTGTTCCAAATATGAGCTTAATTTCTTAATTCCTATTTGGTATGGATTAATTTTAAAAATGGTTTGATATGTCAATTCAAAAATTATTTTTAATCAAGAATTTAATGGGATCCTCAACTTTTCAACTACACATTTCATTTTTTTTTTAATCAAAATATGATAAAATCTCTTGTATGGGGATTGGTGGGGAATAAAATCAGATCATATCTTGTTAAAAGTTGATGAAATATATAGTTAAAAAGTTGATGATCCCATAAAATATATGATTAAAGTTAAATTATTAACTTTAATTTAGATTAAAATCTGAATTTTAATTTTTATGAGACTTGGTGTTATTGAGTTGTCTAGTTCAATGTATTGAAAGTGTTGTCACAAAAGTATAAAAAGAAACAAATGGGAATCTTTGTCCCTACTCAGCTACATTTTAAAGACTTGCCATCCTCTCTAATTTCCTTTCACGGATGAAGATAATCATGGCAAAGAGTAATCAAGACATGTCCTCTAAGAGACATTTCCACTGGACAACAAAGGTCACTAATGAAGATGATACATTTCCAACATTAAACTCTTCAAACTCTACTGATCAAGAGAAACAGGAGAATCCTCCACAAGTTCAAGCCTTCAGATCTCCCGTCCCCGACGAGGAGGAGGAAAACGACACTGCGACGGGCGATCAAGAGAAGCCCCTACAAGTTCCAATTTCCAAGCCTTCCATCCTGGATGAGAAAAAGGAAACCGATACTGCAACGCGTGATCAAGAGAAAAATGAGAAGCCCACGCAAGTTCCAATCTTCAAGTCATTCGTCCAGGACGAGAAAAAGGAAAAAGACACTGTAACGCGCGAACCAGCAGGTCCTCCAGGGCTGGTGGCAACAAGGAAAAAACTGCAAAATATTGCAGTTTCCAGGCTGCGGTCTGTCCTGACAGCGTTAGGGAAATCACCAGCCCGTGGTGACGGCCAACAAGCACTTGGATCCCGAGTAGTCGGCACCCTCTTCGGGTACAGAAGGGGACATGTCCATTTTGCGTTCCAGAAAAATCCCAGTTCAGAACCAGCTTTCTTGATTGAACTGGCCACTCCAATCTCAGGCCTGGTTAAAGAAATGGCGTCCGGCCTGGTTCGTATCGCCCTGGAATGCGATAGGGAGATGGAGAAGAAACCGATGAGGCTCCTGGAAGAACCCCTGTGGAGGACAAACTGCAATGGGAAGAATTATGGATTCGCAACAAGGAGAGAATGTGGGGAAAAAGACTGGAAAATATTGAAAGCTGTGGAGCCAATTTCAATGGGGGCAGGAGTTTTGCCTGCAGAAAACAATGGAGATTTTGGTGCAGAATCTGATGGTGAAATAATGTACATGAGGGCTAAATTTGAAAGAGTTTTAGGATCTAGAGATTCAGAGGCATTTTATATGATGAATCCTGATAATAATGGGGCTCCTGAGCTTAGTGTTTACTTGCTTAGAGTCTAAAGCAGCAGCCATGGAAGATCTGATATTACATATATGTTTAATTACTTATTTTTGGGTTTTTGCTTTTCTGTTATAGAATATGGAAATTGGGGTTAATTTTGGGATGGAAGTGTTCTATATTAACTTACAACTTAAATTAAGCGTGCCTTTTTTTTTTTTTTTTTTCTTTTTAATTAATGTGTTTGGATTCAGTTATGTTTAGTTTTCTTGCACAGAATCATCGAACATGGCTTAAGATTTCCATGATTAACATAAATTTAAGCATAGATCGAGCATATTTACAGCAAGAATTCATGTAATTGATCTTAAATTGAGAACAAAATTATTCGTTATCAATAGTCCATTGAAGTGAATCTTGATTTGATTGTGCCAATAAAAGACTCGTGGTCTTGGGAAATTGACACAAGTCTTATAACGCAATCCGGGACATGACGCAACTAGGAATGACAAAGTGTAACTTGTGTACTAGAATTCTAAAACTATTGAAACCAGATATTCACTTCATATAAAAATATGAAATTTTCTTTGACATAAACTGAAGGGAAAATTGCAGCTTTAGGTCTTAAAACCTTTCAAAAAGGTGCCGTGAATCCCAATCCTTCAATATTTGACATTGTCATCCCGAAATTTTGCAAATATATGCAGTATAAGGACCTATGAATGAGATCTTTCCAAAAGTCAGTCAATTTGCTAAAAAAAAAAATAAAAAAAAAATTCAATGATTGACCTTTAATTGACTATTTTTTAAAATAGCAAGATGGTCTCTTCACATTTAATTAAAAGAAAGAAATTCATAAAAGAAAAAGAAAATAATTAAAAAAAGGAGAATATTATCTCCAACCCAAACGCGTGCTACCAATTCCTGGGCGACTTCCACTGCCACCACTAGCATCACCCTCCTCCATCCCACCTAATGCAAAGGCACCACCATCACCCCTATGGCCAACAACCAGTTGCGACATTTGAATTGCGAATTCGAGGAGAGAAATGTCATTTAATTTTTTATTTCTTCATCTTTTTTGTTTCTTTTTAGTTATTCTAATTTTCTTAAGGGAAAAAAATCGTGGAAAGACAATTTTACCCTTCTAAAAAGTGGGCGAAGTCCATCCAATAGTCCTTGATCCACATATTTTTGTACTTTTAAATGGTAGTGCTAAAAATAGAAAATGGGATCCCATCTGATATTTTCTCTTAAACTAAAGCACTAAAAGATATTTGACTGGTCAACAAGCACTTTAATCCCAGTTTAAAAAGTGATCCCTTATCTCCTAATACCAGTCAAAACACACACACACACA